>JAGGCA010000806.1:62280-76147 GCA_022876805.1 Osperalycus tenerphagus | reverse complement strand
TCTTGTAATCCTGTCGAGATGTCGATGTCTGTTTCTGTTATTGGTCGAGCACGTTACGCGTCTGCATTTCTTCATGGCTGTATGCAACGATTTTTCCCATTTCCATTACAAGTAAACGTTTACCGACAGGGACTACTTATTGTGATCGCATTACGCCTGTGCTCTGAAATTTCTAGAACAACAATTCGTAGTTTTCGAATTGTTGCGTGCTTTCGTGTTTCGAGATCAGGCGACCTAACGTGAAATACAGAAGTAGAAGAACGAGTCGAAGGAAGTCGTGCCAAAATATTTGGGTCACTGATAAATTGCTAGGAAAGCGCTCCAACAAAAAATGCTCTTGCAGAACGAGTATTTCTCGAGGTTCGTAAAACTGTCTTCTGGGACATCATTTTCGTAGAGAGACTGCGAATTCGGTGTCCCGTCGATCGTGCTCGACGTCTGCGAGTTGCAACGATTTATCAACTCTATGAACAACTGCGACAGGGGCTCCTAAAATGTGAGGATGGTTCCGAAATAGTTTCGCTGTTAGATTTTATTGCGAAACATCAAATGCCAAAAATCGTCGTCGCCAATTCGTTATCTGATGTATATCCAATATTCTACTTATTGTTAGTCGTCGTTTCTTTCTCTCCCTTCATTGCTCTCTGTACTTACCTCATTTCACTTTCAGCAGCCGATGGTTAAGCTGAGATCGACAAAACGGAAGTGTGTGTCGCGTGTGTTCTGTCATCGTGGTCAGAAAATCTCGCTATTGTCCTCCTGGCACTGTCTCCATCCACGGAACTCTGGACTAAACCACTTGGTGACCCCGAAATTGGGTTTTTTGTTGATGGCGCAGAGTTTCCGTCTTAATAACTGTATGACTGATAGCCATAAAATCGTAATTAATGGACAAATACAGAGAAGAGAGCGGAAATGCTGTTGCGTCTGAAAGCGTCGCGAATCAAGTCGTCCAGGCGTTCGATTGTCTCACATCCCGCATCTCCTCGGAGTAGAGTAGTGATCAATAAAATCGCGGCTGGCGATCACCTTTGCCATTTTCTCACAACGCCTTTCACCATGTCAGTGGAATTTGCTGATGCCGAGGAAACAGTAACAGAAAACGAGATACTGTAACTCGCCCAACATCCAAGATGATCACTTGGACGAATTCCGTGCACTTCCAATGTCAACATGAACACGATCTAATGCATTCGGCAATATAACTGGCATCGACCGTGTGCTGTGGTTCACACGAAGACCGAGTACAAGGTAGAAGAGACGCGACACCAATCTGGTGGAAATCACTTATTGAAGGGCACTGAAAGTCAATGATCAGACTCGTCACCGATAATTGCGAGCCGCGGAACACAAAAGTCCAGATTTGTTCGCAGTAAATCGCTTTTATTGTCAATAAAATGGATGGTTGGTTGACGTTGATTTCGTTAATAAATACACAATAGAGTGTCGATGGTGTTATAGTATTTCAATAACAAAAAGGTACATATTACATATGCGCTTCGTTCATTATGCTGCGGCGCATATTTAATCATCTTTCTAATAAATTTACTTCTGTGATAACCGGTCCAGGATCGATTTTCGAGTCAAGTTATTATCATCATTCACTAGGAGACTACACTCATGATCATCGTTAGTGGTTCATTATTTCATCATCATATATGTATATTTGTTTATTTACTCTCGAACCTATCACGCTTATCATCAATTTCGGCCGTCGCATTCCTATTAATATCATTGACTAGAGGATGAGTTAATTTTCCGAGGGTTAGAATTTAGACATTTTTCGTCCCGGTTTAAAAACGTTAATTATAATATATATATTCTATGATGCTGATGCTCTCTCTCGCTCATCCGTACTAAATTGTCAGTCCCTGTTCCGATCATTCTACTCGTGACAACCAAAGAAGAGCATTTCGCAGTTGATAATAATATTATCGTTATATGTAATGTGTATAATGGCATTTATCAAAACTTAAAAAGGCTGCTTTTTCGTCAATGATATGATATGTAGCGTATGTACAGTACAGTCAGAGAGAGAGAGACAACGAATCGCATTTGCACTTTGGCGGCATTCGTCGAAACTTGGTAAGTTCGTCAATTGTGTGTGTGTGTGAGATAAAATTAAAATTAAAATATTTGAAAACGTAAAAATCGGAGAGACGTAAGTACAAAGCGCATAAATAATAGAATGGTTACATAATTTTGGTGTTGATGACTCGATTTGTTCAGTAATTTCAACTATAAATCAGCATTGACTAGCAGTGGTGACGCGCTCAAGTCAGTTTCGACGGTGCGTAGAAGAATTGTTACGTAATTAATCGATTAGGTATTTGTTCGACATCACGCGATGGCGTATCAATTGAAGATTATTTTCACAAATCAAAAATAATGTCGAGGCATAAAATTAGTACTCTCGGGAGAGCAAAAAGATGGTGGTGACAGAGATTGGTCGTCGAGCGCAAATCAGGATTAATAGGCGTAGAGCGAACTTGATTACCGGAGTTACTTAATTGAGTAGTGTGAGATTTTCTAATTTGACTCGCCATGTTGATCTTTTGGCAAATGGCATCACATTTGTGAATCGGTAGTCGTTGGAATGGCCAACATTACAAACGTCGTTGCACGTTACAGAACTCGCTCCTTGCTTCTAATCGGATAGTTAGGCGAGAAGCGGAGCGAACTCGTTTAATAGAGGTAACGAGGTACTTCCGTGCCGAACACAAATCAGTTACAGCCACATGTATCAAGTAACAGTTGCAAACTAAGTCATAATCGTGATGACGGTCGCCGTTTGTATAACATTCGAGTATAACATTCGAGTCAATGTTTCAGCCAATTGCCAATCGAGTTGGTCCGTCTGCAAGTTGGCGAGTCGACTTTCAAGAGTTGACCGTCGACCGGCTAGACTCTGATTGATGAGAGAGATGAAATGCGTGTGATGATCATCATCACGGTTTGCACATTTGCCCAAATCGCTCTCTCGTCGAAACTTGCTTGCGAGACGATCATCGTGCAGTTTTCTATGGCTACCTACATGAATTGGATCACTATAGTGAGTCGCTAATAATCATTATAATGAGTTTTGTATTCTCGCTATTAAACAACTGATAAGCTTGTCGTTAAGTGATTCAATGGCTATGCCTCAAAGGGTTAGTTTAGAATTTTGATTAACGAAATAAAATCTATTGGCCGAAATGATATCGCAATGCCAAACCAAACGGTATGTAACGCGGCATTCTCGTCGTTTGACTATCATGTACATGGCGTGGTTTAATAAATAAATAGATATATTAGCTCAATAATCAATTCGAATCCAGTTCCGGTGAACTGGTGTAGTGTCAGCATTGATCCGAATGCCGACCATCCACATATGATGCGAGTTGCAGACGAATCGCGCATCGTGAAGCGGTTATTTAGTGGAAAACGGCTCGAAAAGTTGAATGATTTATAATAGTGGTGATGACATTTCATTAGTGTGGAAGAACTCCGCTAAGTGTAGCGTAGAAATATGAAAATGATATGGTTGTGTGCTGATATCAACATGGTGATGGGATGACTGCGATTCTTGTGGTCGTCTTGCAGAGACGACGCGAGAAAAATGGTTGAAGAAAAATTAAGTAAATGTTATGCTCGAGAACGGTTGATGAAGAGTGAGCGATCTAGACGACAACGCGTAATGATGCTGACCGTGATCTAAATGCGAAATTGATGGTCTAAGATGTCGCCGCTGACGATCATGGTTCCTGGGTGACGGTAGCCCTATAATCGATCATTTTCACTTGCGGAGTTGTCGAGCTAATGTCGATTCACGTGGATGTGGTGATGGTCGTGATAGTCGTGATGGTCGTGTACTGATGCAGTGAGATGCTGATGGTGATGCTGATGGTGGTGGTGGTACAACGAAAAACTGATGCAGAGAGTTGATAATGATTCTTGTAAAATAAACGCGCTTCACATCGGTCGCGAGAGTTAGATCGTTGGCGAACTACGATGAGAATTAAGTAATAATGTTGTGAGGGACTGACGATGCTGATGATAATCATGACGCGATGTGGTGCGATTATGGAAATAGAATGCAGCTTATATAAATTCTCTTCGTGGCCGACGACTCGCGAAGTCGAAGAATCGAACATTTCTTGTGTGTGTTGTATTTGTGTCTCGAGAATTGGCCTCTAGAAGCTCGTATTTTGAAAAACAATACAAAACAGCGAATCTTCAAGTCCAACGAAGTCCTCAACAGGCTCAACGAACGATGATCTGCAATATAACGAGACGATTGCATGCATTTAATGGTGTTGGCCAACAATCAAACTCGGCACAATCAATGATGACCAGATCACGTCGTGTGATGGTGATCATTATCATGATCATCAAAGATAGACTAGCGCGGTGAAGATGAAACACGGCAAGCACGCTACAGACTTACATCAACTACGGTTAGTGCCAGACTGCCAACCATCAAATACAATAGCATGAAACGACGGGTATGAACCATCATCATCAATTAACATCATACCATAATCCACGTCAAAACCCCATTTAAAGCAAACGACTCACGGGAACAACACGAACTACGGCGAGCCAGGACATCGAAACATCGCCTGGTCATCAACTCAATGGCAAAACCACATTCAGTACTAACTGATACCGACTCGTTGTCGACATCGAACAAGACAGCTACGAATCAACGACTGACCACTGACCACTGACGACCATCGAAAACTTACTCATCGAATGTGGTTTCGGACACGAAACTGGGTTCCGAACCGGGTGCCAAGCGAACAGAGTTCGAGCTATTCTGTAGTTGATGGCTGGCCAGACGTGACATGGTCTGGAGGTGTGCAGGCCGTGTGGACCAAAATTCGGGAATAGAATGGACGGAATGTGGGTGTGCATAAACTCTCAACTAGAAGATAACTGAATTCCCTTGACTGGAATGAAATTAGGAGATTTGGGTGCCGAACTCACCTCGTCTAAAGAAGTTCGGTTATCAATAAGGCCTGTTCGCGTCTTTAGGCCGCTTCAGTTGGACTGCCAGAAAGATTTCAATTGGAAATTATTCAGGCCATCAACATGCCGGGTCTCGACGAACCTTTGAGACGTTTCATGCCAATCTGGAAACCGTTCATCGCCTGTATGGCCGTGTGTGAACTGGTCGGGTTGTCGAAACTGACGAACCCGAAACATTTGCTCTGGTTGGTGGCTCGATCGATGAATACTTTGGCGCTAATGACATTCCCGAACGGCATAAACATCTGAACGAGTTCGGCATCGCCGACTGCGAAAGCAGAGTTCGATTACATAACCACGCACTTGGAGGACGCAGTTCATACTCACATTCTTGAGGCAGATGATAGATGAACAAATTACATCCCTCTGGACCTTCCCTTTGAGCTTGTGGCGAAGTGGCGACGACGGCTGGTGGAGGTTGTTGAGTGGCGAGCGCCTGATATTGACCATAAGGGGCGTAAGTGGCTTGGGGAGAAGGAAGAAGGAGATGAGTTGTGGACATCGGAATGGCGGTGAGGCGGTCATTACGTATGCCTGGGTAGGTCGAAAGGCTTGAGTAAGCGGATGCTGCGGACTGGATCGCATCGCCGTTCGGGATTGCTGACCGACGAAAAGACAACAACGAGAGTGCGGTGAGTGGGCGAGTAGTGACCTGTCTTACTTGGTATTAGACCGGACAAACAGCCATTCGTATAGACATCCGCGGGGTTAGCTTGACCGTTGCACGCGCCAGGAAATGACGTCGGACTGGCTGCCGTGGGCGGCTGACCGGGACAGTGACCGTTTCCTGCCACACTGGTCGGTACTGTGCCTGTACCTAATCCAATCGACAGAAACCCTGCGCAAAGCAAGAATCCCAATGCTCAGAGATGTTCGCGATCTGTTTTCGCGAAGTTCCGCGAACGCGAACCGCGATTTGTGCTCATGTGGCTGGACTGAGTAACCCGGTAATTAATCACTACTATTTAGGGTCTTTATTTCTCGTTTCTCTAGTGGAAATATTTGATTAATCTGCAAATCCCTGATATCGCGCCTCATTTCTCTGGCCACGCAACGGAAAACTGCGAGACTGACATAACGAACTCACAACACGGTGGTGCAAGACAATTGCATCACATCGAAGTGAGACGAATCACGAATCATGCAACTACTGACAATAACACAGGCACAGCAAACAGCAGTCTTGTGGGACACTCTACTCTCTACACCGACCATCTACTAACAACTGACCACTGAGCGACACTCATCCAGCCACACCACGGACAAACAATAGCGGACGATGACCGTTACCTGACGTTGGCGTGATGGCAGGACTCGTGAGTCCGTTGGGCATCTGAATCTGGGCCGGGAGCTGGGCAGCGAGGGCGGCCACCGGGTTGATGTAGCCGCCCGCTGCTGCGATGATGGCGGCCTGTTGCTGCTTAGAGGAAATAGAAGAGGGATCGTGAGACCGGAAACGGAAGAGAAGCGGCGGATGGCGTTGGCCTACCTGTGCATACGCGCCGTAAGCACTGAACTGGTTGAAAACGCCAAACGGATTCATTAAGCCCATATTGCCAGCCATCTGCTGCATTCTTCGTAATTGCCTCTCTTTTTCTGTGTCAGCAAACTTAACGACCAGACTCGAAGATGCGCCCTAAATATCCGTAAATATCCGCACCGTTAATGCGACGCCATAAATCTGACTCTGGCCATTCGCAACATGACCGTCTTCGAAACCCATACCGGCATCGTTTGACTTCCATGCAGCCCGTTGATGGCCGCTTGCGCTTCACTGTGACAGCCATACTTGACGAACGCACAACCTACGAATGGATGTCAGTGTGAGACAACCACATCAATCCACTGATTCGCTTCTGGCATCGTCCTTAATAAGGATGCTACAATTTTCAATCTCATTTACACTCTATGCGAGCGCCATGGCAAAATGCCTTCGTTCTCCAATTGCTCGCATGTCACTCATCTCAACAGCGACGACATCAATTTATGCGTCAATTTACGTAGTCTTGTGTCCACCTACCCTTGCTGATCCCATCAGGTCCCCGCAAAATGGTGCATTCTTCGATAGTGCCGTAGGGTTGAAATAGCTGTCTGATGTCATCTTCCGTCTGTTGCTTGCTAAGCATGCCAACGAACAACTTTCGATCTTCTAATGCAGATGAAAATGAGAGGAGAAGAGAGGAGAGAGAATGGAAATAAGAGAGAAGAGCTTGAAACGTGATCACTGAGCAGTGCAGATGATAAGAGGAGAATTTCGCGCGTTATTATCTAAAGTACGGTGCATTACATTTAATAAATGCGAGCGAGCATTGTCAGTGCTGGATGGCTGAATTTAATCATGTGCCAGACGACGGAACAATGCGCAACACTCCCACGATGTCGTCGGGATTGAATGTTGCATGTTGCGCGACTTTTCTGTCTCTCGCTGCCGTCTTACAGGAAGTGTGTCGCGGCGCTGAGGGGTCAAGAACAGGAAACGGGACGCGGACGGCGAGTCAGACTGAGACTGGCTGAGACTCGAGAAAATGAGACAAGCTAATATTTATTCCGCCACAAGAACTATGGTACTATGGTACTATGGTACTATGGTCATTTGCAGAGCTCGAAACGCGTGATGGGATATATAAAAATAGTGACGCCTCGAGAGTCGTACGACTGCAATTCGGCAACAGCTGCGCTGAAGAAGAAATCGAAGGAAACGCAAAATAGCGAGTGAACCGAACCGAACCGAACCGAACTGTTGAGAAAACATGTAAATCACACCTTTCTGTCAGCGATTCTATTAATACAACCAGCAGTGCACCAACGCGCAATTACATGACGGGAGTGCTGCTTGGCGCCTGGTTCGTGATAAGACCTCACTTGGTGGCACTAAACTAATATACATGCAAATCATGCCGAATCGCGTGCCACGACATCCATCGAATCTCCAGAAGCCACTCGACACATCCACGACCCACAATTGACGATGATAGTGTCTGGTCGTTACTTACCTCCTCGACTTTCGCTGTCGGCTGGTTTCACTTGTATTGGACGGTTCATCTGCGGGACAGGACAGAGAAAGAAATCGTCAGGCTCTGATGACGAACTCATTTCAGATAGATTGACATAGAATAGGAGAGATGCGGGGAGGGCTGCCGGCTCGACTGTTGTTTGTCACTGGAGAAATCTCCGAACTGGCACACTCAATGATGCGAGGCTCAAGTCGGCTCGAGTCGTCCACAGCTTGTGGCTGTGCGAAGCCGTTCGCTAACTTTCCACCAAAAATGGCTTTACAAAAATAAACAGGAAAAAGCACGAACCGAAGAGTGAGAGATAGCAGAGAGATGCAAACTCTGCACGAGTTTAACGGAATAAGTGGGCGACTAGTCACTAGAGAGAAGAGAAGACCGAGATGAGGATGGAGATGACGGTGCAAAAGTCGTGCATTCGTTCGACCGAGAAACGTGCCCATCGACGTGTAATTGTCGCCATTTCAATAGCGGCCACGCGTCATCCTCATTCGGAGCACATCACATACGAATTGCGCGGTCTGACCAAATGCAATTGACGACGATGATCATCTGACGATCTTCGCTGTGCCGAGTCGGCAAGAGACAAAGTTGCCGTAAAACTAAATGTAGCGGAGCGCATATTGAACGGCAATTCAGCACGATTCCAATTCGGATCTCCATCAGTTTCAAGTCGGTCGCATTGACTGGCTGTTCATCGTCGGCAGCGCGATTCGGATGAATTCGATTCCGCGATCGTGGAGCGGGCACTTTGATGCTTTATTTGGTGCTTTATTTTAAACCACGCTGAGTGTTCTCTGCTCGCTAAGTGATAAGCCCACGAATTTATTTCGCTCGGCCCTTTTGATTAATCACAATCCAGCCGAGTGCCAGCCAGCAAATCATGGCCAAAAACACATCCGAATCACAATAGCCGTCTTGGCAACATCGAGATCAGACAGTTAAGCTCATTGCCATTACGAGCCTGCATTACATCCATATATTTAACAGTGCTTCGAATCAGCGTCCGTGAATTACGAAGTGAGGACGGCGATGAACAAAGACAAAAGAGTGCCAAAAAGAACAGAGACGAGAAAGAATTAGAATGAGAATGAAAGTCAGCGACTCGACGATTACAAATGGATTCATGAAAGGAGGAAAGAGACCAGATGAGCTCGATCAGATCGAAATCAGAGACCGGTCATTCGGTGATGATGACAATCGAAGGACAGGTGCTCAGAGATTCATTGCTGTGATGACGGCTACCGAAATGACGAACGACACTCATAAAATGTGTATGTGCGTGATGGCAGCTCATAAATAAGGTGAACTTACACCCAAATACATGCAGCTAGCGCGAAGTCTTTCAGATCACAGACAGAATGAGAGGAGAGGAGAGCGAGTCGAACTTACAGAACTAGCATTACATGGTGATGAAGATGTGGGTGGTACCTGAACACAAGCCATCACTTGACCAGTAGAGTAGTTACACCAACACACACAGAGCAACAATGATTAAGGGACACAGAGTGACAGTCAGACAAGAGAGCGAGATGCGAACTGAGAAGGGAGAACGAAGAACGGCAAGACTCTGACAAGGCTCTGGCAAGGCTCTGGCACGACGCACGACGTAACGAAGCTCACGAGCGAGGCGATCACACTACCGACATCCTCTCTCTCCCTCTATTTCCATGTCGATCGTCGATCTTGCTCCGAGCTCAGGGGATTCCGGGCGGGGAGATCCACCGAGCGAGAGAGCGATGGATGGAGAGCGATCCACACAGTCGATTCACCACCATCTATGACAATCTCTTGTTGCCATAACGACGGATCTGCTCCAGGATCGAGCATCCGCGGGAGCGCAATGCGAAGCCCAACGATGAATGACGAATGTTGGACCGCAGGAGAAAGGAGACGAGCAGAGGACAAAATGCCCAAATGCCAAACGTGTCCAGAACTGATATCGCCAGTTGACCATCAATGCGAAATCCGATCCGAACAAGTCAAAGGAACATTGAGAGAACCTGGATAATTACCGCGACTTGGAATACAGGCACCACTTCCCGAAATTAATCTACCAGTTCGATGTCAATGCCGAGCGCGGCAATTGCTCGAGAGTGCGATAATTTCTTCCGTAATTGGAAAAGGGCTTGGCTGCGAGTCTGATGCAAAACGACGCGAATCTCGTCGCGTTTAGCATGCATGCAGCTCTGCTGTGTCATTTGCACATCGCATCACATCAAATATTCAAGTCCGCTGGGAAGAGAGTCAGAACAGAGTCAGAACAGAGAGTCAGAACAGAGAGTCTGCCGAGATGCGTAAGTGAATCAAATCAAGAAGCGTTTCAGTCACATCTCATTATGACACCGGGCCACAATCTCGTCCGGAACAAAACAGATAAAGCTCCGAAATTAATCTCCCAACGATTTCCGCGCTGCTGACGTCATTCTGACCCATCTGCTGTTATGATTACGTCGATATTTTCACATTTAGCAAGTGGTGGAGGGAGAAAGACGGCAAAAGAACAAAGCGCGGCCGCCAGATGATGTCCAGCAGTGGACACTCGGCAGCAAACTGATATTCTCGACGGTGGAAATTTGGTAGATGAAATTGACCGGCAGTGACAATGATCGGGTGAGTGAGTATTATCTTGGTGGCACTGTGAAAACCGTTGGTATTTGACGATTCTCTCCGTGTACCTGCAGATTACAGGTAGGTTGAGGTAGGTTGCGACGAAAAAGTGTCATCGCCATGCAGGAAAGTATTCTTTCGGAAGCTTCTCTCTGCCTGCGTCCCGCCACTCGCGGTGGGATTTCAATTCCGCGTATTCCCGGCCGAATCGAATTTTGATTCCGCTACATTAGCGAAGGAGAGTGTAGGCTGTACATTTGCCGTCGCAAAGAAGATTATGATTACCGGCGAATAGTGCACTTTGTAGCCTCCTGGCTCGGCACTCATCGCTCCTAGTCTTTTAAAATAAAACGCCATGGAAAGCCGGATATCAGCTCGGGCACGGCAAAATCGCGCTGTTATAGACTCACTCGATTGCATTATATTGTTCAGGTAATTCGATTGTGCATCAGGATCAGGAGGACGATGAAGAAGAGGAGAGGGGGGAAGGAGGGTGAGGAGAGTCGAGGTACCTCGTATCTCGCACGGAGACTCGATGCACTTCGTCATCGCATCGCTGATCGTGTTGAATGTATTGCGCGATCAACGCTATCATCACGTACACGAGCTTGCCGGAGTTTGGTCACGTCGACAAGTGCAACAAGCAAAGATTCGTTTCGTGCGCTACTCAATTCGCGCTCTATTCTTCTGACAACCTGAGACGATGAAACCTTGCTAGATTTGTTTGTCAGAATAGCTTTCAGGTCCATTTTTCACGAAGAGAGAAAGAGAGAGAGACGAAATGCAATTCGTACGCGAGCCGTTACACAATTGATGGGGCGGTGGTGATTTGGCAGAGAAACTGGCAGAGAAACACGAACACCATCGAGCTGGAGATGGAGCACCGCTTTTCGGTGCGCCATTAGCAACATCTGCATCATAACATCGGCATCGGCACATCAAAAGGTGGCATAATCATGCACTTGGCCCGATGTGATGGCGACGCGCACTATTGGGAGAGACGCACGAAATGTGCCCCCAAACACTGCCCCTAGAACGATGCGAATTGCATACAACAAAAACATCGCCATCGTGAGTGGAAATGGTAATGCTGCGAGACTAGACATATTTAGATATATTTAGCAGAAATATTTCTGCTCTTAATGTGCATCGCCTGCAACTCTCAATCTATTGACTACAATCCAGGTAAAGGTAAAAGCAAGTTGAGATATGAAAACATAGATTCGATGCGTCACATTGTGATCGGAGAATGAGTTCGGTTGGGAAGTTTCGAGGAAGAACAAATTCATATCAGGCATTTGAATATCACCTAATTCTGAGGAACCGTTGCGGACGATAACCGAAAGCATTACTAGTGATGAGACAGGAGATAGTGAGTGATATCACACCGACATCAGTCACTGTCTAACACGTTAACATGTATTTGTCGATAACGCGAAGTGATTGCCAACAATGAGAGGCAGTCGAAAAAATCGCACAGGCAGCATTTAATTGCTTTTTGATCCGCTTGAATCGGTCCGAGTCTCACAACTGGTGACTCGCCGTGATGCGAACTCATTGAGCATAAACACGACAGAGGACGACATTAAGTGAGATAAAATCGCGGGGCTGACGGTAGTTAGATAATGAAAGCTCTCCGTGGCAGTCGGCAATGAATGCCGCGTTAGCAGAGAGCCAGTCGAAAGGGACGAGGAGGAGAGGAGAGAGGAGAGAGGAGAGAGCGGATGGAAATAGCGGAGTGTCGGTGTGCCCGGATCGTTGTGTGCCACACACAGCCACACTCTTGCCGTGAAATATGCCAAATGCAGTCGCATTGTGAGGCCATTCGTTGAATCGCGCATTTGATGATGAACCAATTTGGTCGTCTAGCTATGAAAGCCACTGGAGACGAGGCAAGCCATCATCTCGTTCAATTCGAGCCGCGCCACATCAGTGATGTGATGTGGATGCGATGCAATGAGTGCCGCCGAGAGCTTCATTCTCCATCCTCTCTCCTCGGGCAGCTTCCTCTTCTCCATTTCTAATCGAAAATTAACAACGAGGCTCGACAGCTTCCATCGAAACTAGTGTGACACAGGCCAGCTGAACAACGCTTGTGTTGTGCCGTATATACGCATATACGTATATACATATACACATATACGAAGGGTGCCCAAGTCGCGTGTATTCTTTCTTACAGTAATCCAACTTGACGTCGTAACTCCTTCGATGTTTGTGTCAAATCCAATATACACTGGCTTAGATCGTGCACTGGATCCAAGCGAGAGACCGGCAACTCCACGCATTCTCTTCTCCGGCTCCAAGACATTTTAGGCTTGATATATCGACGGACACACTGTAATTCACCTCACATATTAATCACAGTTGACATTTAAGTAGACATGCCAAGACAGGACGACGAGAGAAGAAGAGAGTGACCAGAAAAGAAAGTTTACTGTCGCCTAGGAGTTTGAATAGATGCAAAATGGGACAGGAATCCATTGTTAAGAACTAGGCAAATGAATTGACCGCCGGCTTGAAATATCGACTCGATATTATTGACGGAGTTCTAAGCGAAACTAAACATGGTCACACTATGGAAACCGCGCTCCGACCGTCTTGTGGTGTCCTCGTTCCGTCAGCGAGATCGCATAATTAAAACATAGCGAAAATCGATGTCTCGATATGATCCGGAGGGCGTGCAGAGTGGCCCGATCGTAGTGGTCATGGTGGTCAACGGTCTCATTTCCAGAAACGACGCCGACGATTCGGTTAGGCGCGTAATGGCGATGCCCGTAAATAGTTATATGCGTAAATCGCAGACACAGAACATCGGCAATGCCCGAATGGCCACTTGACTTAATGACGAGCCGACCATTAATGCTCGCCGTGATGCTGATGTCGTGCTGCACATCGCACCATTTCGTCTCGATGCTAACCGTAGAAATGCACATTTCTTCGTCTCCTATCTTCCACATCACTTACTTGCTCATTCAGGTTATTCTGCTTAATTTCATCGTTCGATGTCTAAATTAACAGTCACTGATTAATGCTTGCTTAATTTCTCGGCCGATGATTAAATTTCTTATGTAGCAGCGCTTGAATTGAATTGAAGTGACTACCTCTACAGTCGAGATGATGATGAAGACGAAGAAGGGTGCGAAGGAAAAAGAAGAAGTGGCATTTCATTAAAGTAACAACATTCTTGTTAAGTGTCTCATAGCAATGCGAAGCACTCAGGACAGACACAGTAGCGG
>JAGGCA010000806.1:32285-47707 GCA_022876805.1 Osperalycus tenerphagus | reverse complement strand
TGAAGCAGCCTTTGTGCCACACCTGCGATCAGGCAAGATAAACATTAATACAGAATCGTCAAACAACAACAATCGGCAAGTAGCAGAACTCACTTTGTCGAGACATTTCAGCTCCTCGATCGGGTAGACAGTCTTCTCGCACCGAGCACACTTGCTCGAATTCATCTCGCTACGGATCTAGATGTGGACACGCGGACAGTGGTCGAAAAGCGGCCGATGGATCAGCTAAGCAGCATCAGAACTGGACGAAGAGTCGAACTCCGATTAAATGCCGACTCGGGGCCCGTCTCTGCATCTCGGTTCGCGTTCGCGCGTCTCCATCTTGACGAGTTCGATTATTCGACACTTCGATTCGATTCTCTCTTCTCTTTCCGTTTCCGCACCCAATCAGCAACATGTCGAAGCGAGGTGAGTTTTGTCTAATTCACCGGTAAATTTTCCATTTTCTCGTCTTTCATGCTGATCTTTGGCGTTTACTGGGTTGATTTCAGTTGAAGTGCCTCGAGTGGCATATTTGAGTGCAGAGATTAGTTAAATTAACCGAATTTTCTGTGGGTTTCTGTCAGGACGTGGAGGTACTGCTGGTGCGAAATTTCGTATCTCGTTGGGCCTGCCGGTGGGCGCCATCATCAACTGCGCAGACAACACGGGAGCGAAGAACCTTTACGTGATCGCCGTGCACGGCATCAAAGGCAGGTTGAACCGACTGCCGGCCGCGGGCGCGGGCGACATGATCGTGGCAACCGTCAAGAAGGGCAAACCCGAGCTGCGCAAGAAGGTCATGCCGGCCGTCGTCATCCGGCAACGGAAACCGTTTCGGAGGAAGGATGGCGTCTTCATCTACTTCGAGGACAATGCGGGCGTCATCGTCAACAACAAGGGCGAGATGAAGGGCTCGGCAATCACTGGCCCGGTGGCCAAGGAGTGCGCCGATCTCTGGCCCAGGATCGCCTCCAATGCCAGCAGCATCCAGTAGAGTTCCACAGAGATCACTGATTCGGCTTCTAAGCGAAGTGCGCTTCTGGCTATAATAAACTCGAATCGTTCACTCGAACTTCGATTCTGATTCTCGAAGCTAATCGACTTCTCTTTATTGGTTGATCGCTCAGCGACTTTAGAATTTTTCTCTCTTAAGACTTGCTGCGAGGTGTGAATATGGTAATGTCGTCGTCCTGGTTGGACGCTTTCATCTGTGCCGCCTTCTGCTTGGCTAGCATGAGTTGCCGTCGCCGTTCGCTCTCCTTCTGCTTGTTCCCGTTCTCGGCACCCGACTTGCTCGGTGATGGTTTCGGCGATGAAGATGTCACCGTGACCATCGGTTTGCGTGGTGAGCGCATCTTGCTCGGACTCACCTAACATACAGAAGTACATCAAGTCAGTCTCACATCAATGTCGTCGTTCTCTTTCACGCACTTCTTTCGGCTTGCCCTCGACAATTTGCCAGTTATTCTTCTTCAGAGCGTCAATCTCGTCGAACGTGGCTCGAATGTTGTCCACTTGAAATGAGATCATATCCCAGAATCCAACCAAATCATCATCTTTCGTTTCGAACTGATCGCTTTTATCCTTCGCCTATTTATAAGGGAAAGAATTCGTGAGGAAAAATGAGAGGCAACGCAAACCAGGAAACAACTCACGAAGCAACTCACGAAACTCACGAAACAACTCACGAAACAACTTACAATATTTTTCTCACATAGCTCGCTGAACTGTTTGAACTTTTGTGCAATAAGTAGATTAGCCTTGCCGATAGCAGCCCGCAGTTGGCCAGCAACATCTTCACTGATAGTGCCCGATTGTTCTTGCAAAATCAATTCCGTAGCTGCTATCCTGGACTGTATTTCATCAGTGGCGATGTCCAACACGCTGAGAAAGTATCTGCCATCTCTTTGTAATACTGATGCTGAGGATGCTTGATTATTGAGTACGGGATCGGGACGTGGACCCGGACCCGGACCCGTTTCGATCACTTGTTTCACAGTTGCCGTGTCACTGGCAACTTGAGAATGCGGAGACGCGTCCACCTTGCCTACATTAATTTTCACAGTCGGCTGCTTTTTCTGGTAGTTGCTCCTCGGTGGTGGGTTTTTTACACGCGGCGGCGATGAGGGTTCTTCGAAACTGAGCTGCTCTAAAAACGATTGCTCGATGTAGTTAAAAACAGGAGGATTTTCTGCAAGACAGGATAATCATCGTCATTAGGAACTGTCGCCGTCAGACAACAATATTAGGCAAGACAATGATGCGTAACACACGTCGATCACTCACTGGTATGAGACACATTCCGTGGCGCGCGGTCCGTCTCGTCAGACGAAGCAGCTCTCCTCGGTGGACTACTTCTTGTTCTATCCTCTGCTCTCGATCGATTATCATTAGGAACAGCATCACTACTTTGGTTGTTGCCGGATGAATCTCGGCGCACTCTGCTCATCGATTCTCGCCATCCAGCAGCGAACGACTCGCCATAGAGAGTCGTGATTCTCTTCTGGACAATGGATTCGTTTCGGGACTCGATGTCGCTTGTGGCATGACAATCGAGAGCGAGGGAATGCACCGTGTGCGGAAACGAGAATGGTGATGGTGACAGCGATGAACTATGTACAGTATTTACAAGCGTATTCACCGGTTGCTGGTCTGCTGACTGTGATGAGAATGTGCGAGTCATGGCGAAAGTGATCAACGGGCTAGCTCGTCCTGGTGCAGCTCCACTCCTGGCCAGAGCCGAGTACGGTGTGTAATTCGTGTACCCGGCATTTGCGCAGCTGATTCCGATGTACGACGGCATCTGGTCACCGTTCGCCACAGTCTTCGCGCTCCACATCGATGTCGGTGACTTTGGTCGATGTCCACGCTCGTCTTCACCCATCACTGCCCACTCGACAGCCGATTGACAAGCACATCAAATTCGAATGCTTGGCTTCGGGCCCGCTTCAATTCCACTTCTTCTTGTACTATTCGATGACTTGCACGGCAACGATGCGCGACGGTAATGGCGAGCCGAAGATGCATTAGACGATCAGATGAGTTAGTTGCCGGGTTAGGGGAGAAGATGAATCGGATTAAAAATTAGTGAGCGATCGAGATTAATGAGATTCACGATTTTCGTGACGTCGCCCCGTCGCCGTTGCGCCGTCATCGCGCCGCCGCCGCGCCGCCGCCGATCAGCCGAGTTTAAATTCGGTTTTAAACTTTTCGACACGTGTTTTATTTCCGAAATCGAAAAAAGAGAAATGAATTGGATGCAATTGATCGGCGCACTGAACATCGATAGAAACGAGCGCCAGCAATGAAGTCACAACTGATGGGCATTAAATTTGTAAATCTATCGCATAGAGAAATTAAGATTGATTAATGACCCGCTCGATTGTAATGGGAAGAGAGAGATTGATGGGGATGTGTGATTGTGATGCCGGAAATAGCATCGTAGGAATGAGGTGTGCAATGGAAGAGCCTGGCTGCGGATTGGCATCACGAGTCCAGCATGATCATATCGGATCGGCAGTGAGCGAATCGTCGCATCGCGAATCGCGTATGTAGGTCTTCATCGAACAATGCGAAAAAAAACCTCTTGAGAAGTGGGACGTCTTAAAATTAAGTTCACGCAATCACCTCAACAAGTCTGTCGTTGTTTCACTTCACGCTGCCAATTCTACACCGAACACATCTGGCATAACATAACTTTAACGTATCTATGCCAATATAATATTTTAATCGCGGTCCTGATCCATAGTCAATGGTTAGCGTCAAACAAGCTGCAAATTAACCTTCTTCCGTTTCATTCATGTGTCGGCTACAATTTTTTCCTCTCTTCTCTGTTTCAATTCAGAAGTCAACTCGTTCAGTTTCACGGTTCGGAGTTTACAGCTTCTTCGTCGACGAGAAGTCCTCGTCGAGGACCATCGAGCACGTAATCAACTTGTTGTTGAAGCCAGGAGATCAACTATCACGTAGATGTGTATCATTCACGAAACGCTCGACTCGACTTCCAGAGTGGAGATAACTTTGTGTCGATGCCGCCGCCGCACAGAGAATTTGCATGCCACTAATAGCAAACTGCATGCAGTTTAATTTCAAATATAATGCATGCATTATAGTGCAGGTAAAAGAATAGAATAATGAATTTAAGCGCACTTTGGCGTGTTGGAAATTTGTTCTATTGTAGTCATACTGTATTTGATTAAAAAATTACACACACATGAAATATTTCGCGATTGTTGCTTGAATGGAGCTATTCTGGAGCCCTGGCGTACTGGCCACAAAGACATCGCATCGCCATCGTCGTATTGTTCGCAGTGGTACCTACATAAGTATTTTGATTGATCACTGCTAACGAGAGCTCAACACGAGTATTCAACATTCCTACATGCTGCCATTCTGCCCATTCAACCAGGTACCTAATAATTCACCATTCACAACTGCGTCCATTTAGTTAACTGCTGGCTAGCTAAATTGCTGTTCCTCACTGTTTAGCATTTCAACCGTTTAACGGGTTCGGTTATTAATGGAATGAGCATCTCAGGTCGATCCGTGTGAATTGGAATTTCGGGAATAAGAAAATGGTTCAGGAAATAAACATTTCTCCGTTTCTCGAATCTGTGCTACTAAGAATAACCAATTAAAGTAATTTCGAGTGATGTGTGGGCACAGAGGAAGAATTTAGTACGGTTAATTGATAATAAAAGAAAGTCGTCGGTCGTCAGATTAAAGTGAATTTTATGGTTTCCTAGATTGAGAGAAAAACGAGATTATCCAAAATGATACATAAAACACGAACTGGGCTTCGCAGAACATGACAGACATGAGATGACATGAAAGGAGGCAGAACACACACAACTCATTCGTAACTCGCTCAACTTCCCTTCCTCAAATTCGTCTCGTCTGAAACTTTTTCCCACTCTCGTCAAGTGACAAGTGAAAACGAGATTGCAGATTCGACCGATAGCAAGCTAAGGAAAGAGAAGCTTTCCGGGTTAGTTAGTCGTCGTTACTACTACTTGCCGATTCAATGAAAACGTAGCACAGAATGTAATCGACAACACATTACGTTGATTGGCGTCGTTCGTTCGCGAGTGTGTGACCCACATCGGTGCCCGACCACACTCATCAGGGCACATATGGTATGGGCATAGACACGAGAGTGAGGTGAGGATTGTATTAGCTAGTGGTGGGAGATTCAGATTGGTCGCTCTTCTCATTCTCCATCTCATTCTCCTTGTTCGTCTTCCTCTCCGTCTTCTCCTCCAGCCTTCTCTCTGGCCCAGGCCTACGGCTAACAGGCCACGAGCACGAACAAACAATTTGTACGAGCTTATGAATATGATATTCACAAGATCGTAGTTTACGCGATGGTTGCGTATCACAAAGATCAAGTGGAGCTCCGAGTCAAGTGGGTTAATTTGCGAATTTTAATTTCGTTATCGCTCAATCTTCGGGCGAGCACGAGAGAGACTGTCACACATTTTTGCTTTCACTCCATTGTGTTTTCTGTTGTTGTACGTCAGAGTAGAGTCAAGTCGACATGAGATTATTGTTGTTGGCGTTCAGATACACAAAAGAACCGCTCAACGTTCTCTTGCGGGTTCTGGTCGATGATAATCTGCTAAATGCTCGACTGACTGTCATTCAATATCAATGCGAGCAAGAAGAAGAAAAAATGATATGGATCAAAGCCAAGCCAGAGCGAACTGTAGTCGAGCCCCGATAAATAGTCGTTCGAATAGTTGTTCGAATAGTTGTTCGAATAGTTGTTCGTCTTGCTGTTTTTTTTCGCAATTTTCATAACATTCTGCAGCTGATTTTGCGTTCACCATAGAAAAGACATTGACTGCTGATGGGTACGGAACTCAATCAAGTGAATATTTTGTAAACAACGAAAATAGAGGTCAAGCAGAACGGAAATCTATGATTTCTAGGTGAGCAGTGATGTCTTAAGTCTCATGTTACCTGTTACCTGTTGGTTCACACACGTACAATGCTGAGTACAATTCCAATTTGCTATCGAATCGAATCATTGCGTGGAAAGCGCATATCAATAAGATGTCATGCACATGGTTAGCATGAATAGCGATTTGCCAATCGTGATTGCTTTCTAATCGTTCTAATGATCGTGCACTCGATTGTTGGGCCGTTACTCGGTAGTCCCACGAAGCAAAAAGTATCGAGATTCGTTTCGTTGGCGAAAAGAAGAAGAACAAGAAGAAGCTTCTGCTGGCAGTGTTCGCGTTGATCTGGCCACAAGAAAAATGACAATTAAGTGTGTATGAGATAACGAAGCGCGGTGGTGCTTTTTTCAACTCTGAAACAACTTCTACCAGAAACGAGTTCACCTGTTTTTCAGCTGCTCCTCAGGTAGGTGAGCACCATTCTGTTGAGTTATGCTGCACTCCAGTCGTCTTGAGACTTGGCGACTGGGACTGTTCCTCGGCACTCGCCGCTATTCGCTCTCCGCGCTCCGTTCAGTGGCTTCTTCTGATCAGATACCGTGCAGTGCCGATGAATCTGGCACAGGTACAGGTAGATAGTAGATAGAGCTGTGCACTTGCCGATCGAGATTCAGAATAGGGGATTGATTCAGATTTTGGCGTCGAGGCCCGCCGTGCGCTCTTCTCTCCGCACCATCATCCGATGTGCTCCGAATCCGCGGTTTGCTTCCCTACTATGGCCACATCACTTTTCACGCTGTGTCTTCGCCCCCTCATCGATATTGTCGTGCTTGACATTATGTGATCCGTGCTACGACACCGTTTCCGGATTTACCTTCTTTCTCATCTCGATATGTCCATCTCCGTGAGGATATCACACCGGCCGACCAGGTGGAGGACCAGGTGGATAATTACTGCGTGCGCCGCTATTTGGATAGTCACCATCAACTGCGTTCAATGCAGTCCTCAGTCTTCAGGTAAGAAGCGTGAACAACAAACTCAGGTGAACACCAAACAAACTTCTTTGCCTGAGACAAACTTTTCAATTTGAAATTCGAATCCGAAGTATGCCTGTCATTAAGTGATTACGTATTTTGTATATGATGCTATTCAACTGATATCCTAACACGGTTTCGTTTCATTTCATCTGGACTCGTCTCGATCGACTTGCGTTTCGATACGATATATGCACCTTATTTTCACTTTATTTACAAGTGAGATAGGATTTCGATCCAATTGCATTCACCATTGTGATGGTAATGGGCCATCGTCGGCATGGCCCAATTATGCATTGATAGCTTTGTCAGAGCGCGATTTTGCATCACAATGGGTCCATTCCGTTGGCCGTTGTGTCGATCTCATCAATTACCTAACGTAACGGTTTTCTGTTAACTAATCGCGGATGCACAACAAGGCAGGCAGGTGAAAATATTCCATTCAGTCTGTAAATCTGAAACTAGTTACGAAGTTCAGTTTAGTAGTGTCTGTTGCTGAATTGCTAAATTGCTGAATTGCTGAGTTTGTGAATTGCTGAGGTGCATCTGCAATGAATGAGAAGCGAGGCAGTCAGTCAGTCAGGCATCCAGTTTGGGCTTCGCGAAGAGACCCAGGAATTAACTGAATTCGAGCCGGATTTGTGTAACGGGTCAAACGTAGTCATTGATCGTGCATGGGGATAGCGAGAAATATACGCGATACACGATACGCAATTCTGCTGATGCTGATGTTGTGTATTTTCTTGATATTCTCTTCTCCACTCCGTCCCCCCGCGCCTAATGGGGGTTAGTAATCTGGGCCATGAAAAAAAAAACTAAACCTGCGATGCTTGCTCTCTGCTTAAGGGCTGACATTCCTTCAACAGGAATCTATTCGCCATAATTTAGGCTCTGAAAACTGCCTATTTTGTTTTGCATGTCTTCGGATACGATTCATTAGCGATTTTAATATCGTTCGGAGTGTGGCGTCGAGCTCGTTCATTCAATATTTCGGTTTGACGATCTCCAATTTATTTCTCTTTTCATATCTAACAGTCTGTGAACGATTGTTTGCTGCACACAAGAATTACTTTACCCCGAAATTAATATCTGGCTCGAGTAGCTTATTAACCATTAACCATTAACCGAGCAGAGCGATCATTAGAAATCGTGATTGGCGCATAGAAACATTTCTTCTATTTCTTCTATTTCTTCTCTGTGGCGAAGACGTGCCAAGGAACAAACCAGAGAGCAGATCTGGAAAAAAAGAAGAAAATTCGGGCCATGTTTTGTCGTTTGTTTACGTGCGAGTTTCACACAGACAGCTGTATTAAATTTACGGCTCCCATTCAAATAATGTCATGTTGTCTCGAACATCTCGGCCCAAGTCCAGCTCAACGCTCTTCTGGTTTCTTCTTCTGTGTGGCTTCTCTTCTTCTACTTCCACGCTTCGAGGTTTCTTCTTCTTCATCGGGTCGTGCAAATTCGCACCGATTTAATCGACAAAATTTTCGGTTTCGGATCAAATATTTTCGTTCCCGCCAGTGCCTAGTAGCAACTGGAAGAATACAAAACATGCTCGCCAACAGTTTGTTAGACAATTTGAAGCATTGAGCCTGAAATAACGGGATGAAGTGACCGTGAATTTGTCGTTCTCGGCTGGCTGGCCGAGCGATGAGAAGGCTTCCGCATAGGTAACTCTTCATTCTTCTCGAGACCGCAAGGAACCATAACGAACCAGGGACCAGAGCGAAAGTAGTAGAAGACAGAAGCATTATTCTTGTGCAGTGTACTATTGGAAGTGGTGCCTGGCGGTCGAACGGTTAGCACGCAATGATGGTAAACGACACAAGAGGCCAACCACGTTTCCCACCCTCTTCTGTCCAATTCTCAATGCAATTTCTCCCTCTCTCTGTTCCTTTTTCGAGGTGATCGTGATCGCAACAATTCCAGTTCGCCAATCGACTGTTAACGATTTGATTCCGTTAAGGTCGATGTGTTGTTGTTGTTGTGCAACTCGGCATTTCGCATTTACCAGTAGAACGTATTTGTCATTAATTAGGTTACTTGTTTTATTTACGTGCTCTGTATATGTGGCGGCATTGCTTTACCTTGCCCCAGCTCTCGAGGTGTTTTCAATAACCGTGTTCACCTCTGATGTTTATCGCTCATTCTCTGCTCTGGATACCGATCGGAATGATAGTCAACATGAAATATTGATAGAACGAGGAGAGGCATTGAAAATGCAGAAAAACTCCATCAATCATCGTTGGCACTGTTAATCAATAACAGGCGAATTGCGTACGAATTTACCATGCGCGGGCCAAGTGCAGTGTGTAAATAGTTGTGCGATGTTTGTTGAATTGTTTTTTTTGTGCTGATGTGTGGCAGTTGGCCAGGTAACACTCCAGGTAACACTCAGAGGGCTAATGGCGCGAGGTGATGCGGTCAAAAGCATCTCTCAAGTGCGCCAAAAGTGTGACGATTACGACCCGCGTTGCAATTACCTGACGATTACGATTCCATTCTGTGGCATCTATCATTAGGCACACACTGTGGAGGATGTTGTTGACGGAGAAAACAACGAAATTGCTGAATTAGCAGTGCAAGCGAACTGCGAACTGCGAACTATGCCGTGTTCAGCCAGTCCATTAGATAGAGTAGGACAAAAATGCATCTACTATCTATCTATTAATAGCCCGCCATCGCCATTTAGTTTTAGTTGTTTGTTAAGTTTAGAATGCTATCAGGGTAGTCGAGTTGAATATCGACTGAGTGGAACAACTCGAAGAGAGAGAAGCCGAGTCACAGCAGAATCGGCGTCAGAATGTTCACAGAACAGGTCGGTGAACGAGGAGAATTCAGATTCGGAGTCGAGTCGGCTGCCTGCACTTGCTCTAGGCAGGTACATGCAAATAGGTCGCCCGGAATATGTGGGCCAAACATGCACTGTGCACGACGCTGACTGCCTTAACTGGAACTGCCTTAACTGGAACTGCCTCACTCTGACTGCCGCTTCCACATCCATTCCGTTTGCCTTCAGTTTTCATTATACGCATTTAAATTATCAACTATCTAATGCAAACTCATCCGAAATCTTTGTTCTCCACTATTCTCACGCCATTCAAATTACACATCGACCTCTCACTGACCCTGACACTACGTCGTATCGCGTTTCTGATTTATATCATTTATGACTACAAATTCATCAATTATTATAGGATTCGTATGAACCTTGCTGCGGTTGATGCGGGCTCTGCAATTAGTCAAAATTTAATTCAGCGTTTCCTCACAGCTATTTAGGCGGCCAAGTTAATGAACCGCACGTCAGCCGTATTTAGTATCATCTCCAATACACACGTGAATGTAATTGCTCAGCGGCATAATTATGCTTCTTCAATAAAACTTAATATCCTTATCGTCGAAGGTGCCGAGATATTAACCCATCAATCATCACCTGATGTCTCGTCACGAGTCCATTTTCATGATGAGTCCGGCAAACGGGAAGCTGCTTCAAGTGGTTTCACGAGGCGGAAACTGCAACAGTTTCTGGACACTAATTTCGGGTTTCCGTTCGGTGCTCTCAATGAGTTTAATGGTGTGGTTCAGCCGCATATTCAATCAGCACCGACAACGCAGATCGATGGCGCTGATCTGTTCCCAGATTTTTCCGCGTTCACCGAGAGCGATTCTGTGTTCCGACCGCCTCCGCAAGATCCCAACCAGTTCAGTAGACCAGCTCAATTTCAACGAATTAGGCTGAACAGATTTCAATCGAATCTGCAACCCAATCAGGGGTCAAGTCCAAATGAGCCAAAACTGACGCAGTTTCAAAACGTAATTATACCTCGACCGCCTGTGGACACGACGCCGCGGCCACCGGCAAGAGTGGCGCAGAACGGCAATTTTCGAAGAGTTCCTGTAGCCAGCGATCAATTTGTGCGGCCTCCACAACCGCCCCCACCGCGTCCGCCGCCGCTCGCGAATACGGAAAATCCTCCGTTCATTCACGAAGTATTCAGGCCAGTAAATTCGAATGAATTCACACGATCGCCACCCTCGCGCCCACCACCCACATTACCGGCTGTCACATCGGCGCCCACATCGACCCCTACCACCGAGGTGCCATCGACAACAGCAGCACCGCGAATAAGGCAAAATTTCAGAAGAGTGAGACCGGGACAAGGCGGTGGGCGACGAAGAAGACCGATAGTGAGAGTGACGAATAGGTTACCGCAACCACCATCCGATCAGCCGCCTACGAGCTCATCACCATCATCAACAACCGAATCATCAGTTGAACTGATCCATAGCACAAGCGATATTGAAAGAAAGAAGAAACCGACCACGCAACAGCCTGTCCTGGAAACGACACCACATCCCGATGTGATGAAGATGTTGGGCACGACGCCGAGCCCAGACGCGAAAGAAACGACAACCGAAACCCCTCGGCGTGTGTTCCGCATTCGGCGGCCGGGCGCACCGTCATCAGGCGGTCGCCGGAGAGTGGTTCTGCGAAAGAAGCAGCAGCAGCAGACGCATCCGAACGAGCTGCAAAGCCTAGCAGCAAGAGGACCTGTTCATCATGCAAATGACGAAGAGCCATCGGGAAGTAATAATGCTCTTGACGAGACATTAAACGGCGGCAATACAGGCTTCGGAACGCGCCTCGGGGCAAATCAGGCACACTCGCATCGGGAACCAGTCGAAGCAATTCCGGTGGCGCCCACCATTCCACTGACTTACTTCACGACGTTCACGTACTTCACGACAGTGTTACGCGGACCGCACACTCTGCTGACCAGCCGCGAATCGGTCATGTCGACAACAACGGCCCAGGTGCTCGACGCTTCCGTGCTTGACCTGATCCAGAACTCGCTCGGATTCATAAGGCCCACGCACACTGTCAACTTGGCATCGAGAACGAAAGGACCCACCATCACCATCGTCAACTTGCAGTCGCAGGTGCAAGTTTTCAATGAAGATCTCTATAAAATAATCATGGTGCCGACAGAAGCGCCCAAGGAGATCTCGCCGACGTCGACCGAGACAGGTGAATCGTCCACTGCACAACCCGTGGCTCCGAGAAGGGTGAAGGCACCTGAGTTGGAACTGCTGCCCAGAACTTTTTTCACAGAGTTCACATATTATTACACGTTCTATGATGGAGCAAATACCAAGATGAGCACGCGATCAGAGGTGGTAGCGTCGTCCGTTAACGAACCAGGACCTCTACCATCTTCCGTGTCACTGGGTCATTCCGTTGATGGTGATGGATTTCTAAGTCTAGGTTCGGGTCCTGAAACTATTAACCTAGGAAGCCGTGCCGTTAATGGGCTGACCACGCAAGTTAATTTGGAACTGAATACGTTCGTGCGCTTTGATGGCCTCAGCAACGCGATCGTCGAGCCAGTCGCGACCTCGCTGCCAAACTTCTTCGAACCACCGAAAGCCACTGTTGCAGACAGTATCATCGAGTCGGCGTTCATCAGCGCCTCATTCTCATCCGATTTTGCACCATCACCGCAAGCGTCCGCAACACCATCGATCCGCATCGTCAGCAGTCGACGACCTGGTGACTTGGCTATTAGTTCTACGCCGTTTGACGCCCCTCGCTCCACTGCCGATGTAAATAGGCCATCGCTACGAAGAGTACGCATCAAATCCTCACAGGTTCCTCTACTGCGGTCACAAATTTCCAGTCAAATCATCCCGTCAGACGTATTAATTTCCCCGACCCCGGCTGTCGATCTGTCCACCAGCGTCATCGTGGAAGATGAAGAAACAGTTCCTGAAATCGTTCGGCGACCGCAATTCGCGGGCGGCCGAATTCGAAGCCGCAGACCCGTCCGACTACGAACATCAACTAAGCCAAGATTCGTTGTCGTCACGAGAACGGGAGCAGTTGGAATCCGGCCGACGGCGAGTCGCATGCGAGTCAGTAGTCGCATCGTTAAGTCTTCATTACCACCATCACCGCACTCAACTGAATTGTGGTCATCGTCGCCACTGTTTGAAGAAGAGGCATCGTCTGATTTCCAACCAACGACGACGGTCAATGAACATGGACAAACAGTTTCGTTATCACTTGCGACAGTTCCCATCATCTTCGGAGTGGAAACCAGTTATAGAACATTGACATTGACATCGACTCTTGCTCAGACTTCGTCTCCATCGCCGACGTCTGTAATTGTCACTTACTTTGCAACCACAACTCACACGATTCCATTCACAGTTGGTTCGGAGACTATTTTCACTACGGTTGAAGAAACCAATTCGCGAGTTGTCACCGAAGTGATGCACAGCGTTGATCCATCGGATGCTGCCCGAGCGAACAAATTGACGCGAGTTTCGAATGGCGTAACTCTGATTGTGGCGAGTCCTGATGGGCTGCCAACCACACCAACAACTCTCCTGCCGACCCTGGTAACGGGACCATCAGTGGTCATGAATGATGGACTGTCACCTCAGTTGTCAGCTGTATCATCGTCCCTGATGGACACTCACACGCTGTACACAACATTCACATACTTGACGACATTCTTTACTGATACGACATCGACAGTGAAGAGTTCGGAACAAGTGGTTTCGGAAGTGGTAACTTTACCACACGCGTCACTGATCGCATCTCCTTACTTACTGCAGCCGACAACAACTACAATCTACTCAACTAACACATATTACGCAACCCTATTCAATGGAACCAGATCGACTCTGACGCCAATCGAAGAAATCACCTCGGAGGTGATCACTATCCAACCTGCGATGACAGACGTGCAGACAGCACCACCAATTGTTCCGACTGTCTACACCCAGACGTATTTCACCACGTACACCAACCTGATTACATACATAGAGAACGAGCGACCGGCGACTGCAACGATCGAAGAGACAGTGAGCAACATCGTCACATTCACGCTTCCTCAGTACCACCAACCATCGACGTCCTCGTCTTCGTCATCTGTGCACCTGCAATCAGCTCTCGTATCGCCAGTCTTGAAGACCCGCAGTACCTACACAACTCTGACGCATTACATCACCCTCTACAGCGGAAGTCGCACTCTTCTGTCGTCGATCGAAGAAGTGAGCCCGACGGTAGTCACCGAAGTCGTCGGCCAAACAGTATGGTCATCGACTCCCTCGTCGGCGGAAGGTGCTCGTATCGAGGTGACGCAATTCGACACGAATAACGTGAAGTCTTCTCGCGACCTGATGACCGCGCTGGTACCATCAGTGAGCACTCTGTTCACGACGCACACGTACTTCACCACTCTGTTCAGTGGAACGACATCCACAGTGCTGAGTCGCATGGCGACGACATCGTCACTCGTTACTCTCTACGTGCCTCACTCTGTCATCATTCAGCCAACGTCGTCCGCCGATCCCGTGGTCACTTACTTCACGACATACACGTTCTTCACGACCGGTGCTGACGGCAGAGTGACATCTCGACTGAGTACGCAGACCAATTATGTAGCTGTGAGAAGCACTCCTGTACTCGCTGCCGGTGATGTTAGCACCATGTCGACGTCCGGACCTGACACAAGCAGCATCAAGCCGTCGCTCAGAAGAGAAAGTAGCCGGTACGAAGACTTCGAGTCAAGTATGATATCACGAGTATTTGAAGAATTGAAGAGTTCGACAAGTCTGACCGAGGAACAGCTAAAATCAGTTGTCGGCAACAGTGGCGTATCGACAACCGTCATCGATGGTTCAACAATCGTATTTTTCACCGACTTCATCTTGCCGACGAACGCTTTTGACTACGCTGAAGAAACGGACACCGTCGCTAAAGGACCACCAGGTGATGGGCTTCACCCAGTCTATGAGCATCCGCATGTCGAAGTGCCAGAAGACCAAGGCCATAAACCGTCATCGTCTTCGTCACCTGCATTCGACCCAACTCCTGTTTACGTGCCGCCTTCCCCGGTGTTCGAAGAATCAGCAACAACCGCAATTGAAAACGGTGCAGTCATTGAGCTGACCGACTTGTTCGGCGGCAATGGTGGCAATATTGGTAACCTCGGTGAAGCAATCAAAGACATCGTGCAATTGTTCCAAGCTGGTACAAAGAAATTATTCGAGTCAACCGTCAACACGGATCAAGTGGACAGGAAGGAAACGTCACGAGTCGTGGCGCCGGTTGGAGGAATCGCTGTGTCGAGCTCCATGGAACCCGTTTACATACCTCTGGGAGCAGTTACTAAAAGTAGTAGACACATACCCCGATCGAGTAGTCGATACGTACCGGAAGTGTCGCGAGAAGAAATTCACACTGCCAAAACAGTATTCTTGTCACCAAGTAGAACCGAGCAGCCCAAAGAAGAGACCGAATTTGTTGATGCGACCTGGCGAGACGCATCTTCGACGACCACACCACTGCCAACACCGTCTTTGGACTTCGAGTTGAAAGACATATTCCTGCAAGCATCAGTTGGACCTGTTTTGTCGGAGTCATCGAAATCGGGCACGGAGTCAAGCAAGATTCGCACACCCGCACTACCAGACATGAAAACGCAGATAAGTC
>JAGGCA010000806.1:14395-24985 GCA_022876805.1 Osperalycus tenerphagus | reverse complement strand
CATCGTCTTACCATCGTCTTACCATCGTCTTACCATCGATAGTTGTAGTAGTTGTAGTAGTAGAAATTCGCAACTAATTGGCTTTGCTGTAGGTGTTCTTTTTTTGGGTTATCGCCGAAGAAGAAGAGGCGAAGGAAGGAAACGAGCACGAAAGGATGCCTTAGGACGCGTTAAGCTCTCTGTGCGACTAACTACGACTAACTACGACTAACTACATAGATAAAATAAAGCTTCTTTTGACCCACATACTCTTTACAACAACTTAATTGCGAGTTTCGTTATCAAGGTAGCGCAGAAAATCGGCGACCGGCATTATATTAATTAACTAGGAGAAGCAGGGTGATAGCGAACGGCGACAAGGAAGGCAATGGCGACAAGAATACTTCACGATGTAATCTTAGTTGGTACAATGGTACTCACGTCCTGATTCGTCAGGCTCCAGTCTGGTCAACGGTGGTCGCAGCATGTCGAGCAGGTCATCTTCTATCGCGTTCCTAATTACCCTTTTTGATGAAGTCGATGAGAGTTCGGTGCCTGATATTGTGTGCTGTAGGTGACAAAATTCAGACAATCATCGATACTGTGCTTGTTGCAGACACGCTTCAATCACGGTAATGATCTCGTGATTGTCACAACGGCACGCAGCACTCAAGATATTAACAGAGGAAGAGCAACAGGTAGCGGGAGAGTGGTCTAAGAAGAGACAGGAAGGGAAGCGAAGGCGCTGGTCAGAAATGTATTGCGAGAAAAGTCCACTCAGTCACCCGTGGAACATGTGGAAGACATAATTTAATTGACTTGGCGATTCTCCAATGACCTGGACAATTCCCGCAGGAAATTTCATCATCTGAACATCGTATCGAATGCAGTTTTGTGTCCACCTGTCTCTTCTCACTCCAACGCATTTCTTATTGATTGCCTTCCCGAGACAGGCAACGAAATCGAACTCGAATCCCGTACTCAACCAATTTCTAGCAAAATTGAATATTTCTCATTCTCGACAGCATCTCGCATCCATCTCATATGTCTGTTTGTCTGGCGAGTTGTGAGTACCGTTACTTTGATGACGTCTCTTTCATGACCCTTTCAGATCAAGATCCTAGTCTTTGCATCTTCTTCAGTGGGTACATTCAAACTATAGGAAACGTGATAGAGATGCTGAATCTCTTATGGAAATAAAGCAAACAGAACGTCTCATATACATTTGTTGTACATTCGTCGCACTGAACAGCAAGTAAACAACGTTATGGTAATGAATGTCTGACAAAAAGCCGTATGCATGAATGCTAGGGGCGGATATATTGAAGTGAATAAAAAAATGCCATCGTATAGATACTGCAATGGTGGGATGTGCATGAATAGTTATGTGCGGATTAGAGTTGATCGGCGAAGAGCTTAGCAGGGAGATAGAGATGGCTTTTTACATGGGACGCGATTTGTAGCCTCAGATAAGGAAGTTTAGCGCGTTCAATGAGATCCGACATACACTATCTCGTCGTGTACTGTTTGTACAAGTCCCGATGCGAATATGGGCCAAAATGGGCTTCGCATTCCCATATTTTCCACCTCTTCTAATCATGTTTCTTCTGACGTACTTGGACCTGCCTGACTCGCTGGACAATAACTTCTAATAACTTCTAATAACTTCGAAGGTTCTGTGGTTGTGAGTTATTGCAAAGAATGCCAGGAATGCTGTCAGCATTAAGAGGGATTACAGCAAAGCGAGCACACATCTTATACGAGTGAAATGACCAGGTAGAAGCACTTACATGGTGAAGAGGAGAAGAAATAACACATGATGATAGGTGCACGATGATGACGACGACCGATTGAAAAAGCATCACGGAATCGGTGAGATCCTCAGGATGCCAAAGAGATGTCTGGAGTGATGACGAGAAGTGCGAGGTGCGATCAAATTATAATCGAGGGTCGGGATCGGGATCGGGCAAACGTTCACAGTAACTTTCTCCGGTGTGTAAATAACGCAATCATATCGCACGCTCGATACTTCACTGTCGCGGGTCACATCTATTCGATCAACAAGTCAACTCAACAGTCAAACGTTCAACAGTCCAACCAACGAACTGGTGAAGAATTCCACTCAAGTCGGAAGAGGAGCAACTCGTTTGCACGGCACAATTCAGTCAGTCACTTGGAAGTTCTGTCAATTCGACCACAAGTTTTATGATGTGACGGTCGTCGTGGCGCGGTGAGAGAACAGAGAAGATGAGAGGATCGAAGGAGACGCTGAGGTAGAGCGGAGCGAACCCAACACCGAACCGAATCGACGACTGGGAGCAGATGCGAATGGGAATGGAGTATGCGAGTAGAGCACGCACCCAACCAACACCACCACCATCTCGATCTCACCAACTACTACCAGCCCACGTACTGCAGTTCGACGCCGCACCGACGTAACCAGTGCGATGCGATCGCGATTCGCGACCCAACCCCGGGATCAGGATGATGCAGGTCATGCGTTCCTGGAAAATCCAATTCATTAATTTATCATCCAGCTCCTCCAACGACTTGACAGTCTGGAGCGGGCTCCAAGCGCGGAGGCCACCCTAAGACGCGTCTGCATCAATGACCTTTCGATGACGCGAGTGCCTGGTGGTTGGTGGTGAGTGACGCGCGAGAAGAAGATCAGATACCATAAATTAGCTGCCAGTCCAAACAGTGAGCGAAATATTGGCGACAACCCGAGTTAATGTGTCATAAAACTGTGTAAAACCCGAATCAGTATAGTTATTCAGTATAGTTATTCAACCTCCTGCCGATCACTTTACGGTCGCCTTCATCGGAAAGTTTTTTCACCCGTCATTGCCGGGAACCCGCTCGCGAGCGCACTTCCTCAATCGACCCCCCGTTGCGACGATTACAATCGAAGCGACTCCGCGACTCCCGTCACTGTCACTGATCGTATATCGTTCTGGCGAATTCTTGACAGCGAACGAAATATTCGAAATTGCTGTTGGTAACCCAAACATAACTTGTAGAAAAAATCTATGCGAGTGAGTAATGCCGTGGAATTTGGAAATTCCCAGGAACTTTTTAGAGTGAATAAAACGGGAAAACAAGTCGCCGAAAGATGTTAACTTTGGCTAGGAGCAGTCGTAGATGCGTTCAGGTTGTTTGCGAGTGGATGGCAGTGCCCAAATTGCCGATTCGTGCCCAAATTTCCGATTCGCTTGCCTGCCATGAGCCCGAGCCTTGCGAGGGTGTCCGCTTCACATGCCAGTTTTACATAATCGGAACGTTGCGTCATTTCGTGTTACCAAACTCGACCGGCAATTCCTACATGACCCGAGCTCAGCTGATCTCCTGGTGCCTTCTACCAGTGAGCCCCGTGCGACGGTAACTTTATATCGCGATCGTGTGCGGTAGTTAATTGAGCTTAATTCTCTGTTTGCGTGGCCATCGCGATGGATGTTGCAGGTCGTTCCATTGATCGTCTCGCATCGCGCAAACGTCGCGATCGTCTTGAAGTTGTAGGTGTCGCGTAGCCAACGTACCAAGAGCACTAATAATTGAATGCTGCAACTAATCACTATGATCCCGGTCATGTATCTGTACAAGAAGCCATCAATTATTAGGCGCGACGCACTGAGCCGTAAATTATTGAACGAGCGCAACCGTCGGATCGGATCTGACGACGAGATAAGTTCGAGGCACAGGTCGCGAAATGCTTGCATCGATCGGTTAATTTGAAAGCGATTTCGAAATTATGCATAAGGACAACGACGGCACGTCGCCTGCCTACTTTGCAGCCAACCTGGGAGACTGTCTCTGTGCCGTCACATCGTTTCATTAGACTGAAAGCTTCACCTACAAGTTCACCGCCATTCAGATGTCGAAAGCACTTCCTCAACGCATCTCATCACCTGCAAGTATTCACCTGCAAGTATTCAGACTGATTAAATCCCTCGTCATCGCTCCCTCGATCGCTTTCCGCCAGCACAACAATTCCGCGCTTGCATAATCTCCAACGGACATCCGAGAAACAAAACAGCCAGCTCAGGTTTGCTGCACCAGTAAAAGTAAAATTAGAACGGATTTTCAAGCAATTCTAATTAGTGGGAGAATGATTTGGAAATAGTGAGCCACTGAGATTTGCGAAACAACGTCAATAGTGCGCGGTGCCAATTAAGAGCAAATGCGAGTTGTGGTGGGTGTTCTGTCATCGTGGTCACTCGAGATCGTCGTCCGTCTGTGCCATCAGAATTGTCCTCACCTCGCAAGCATTGGAACATCGAGCTCGCTGTTGAGTTCGCATGGATTTGGCCGTGTTTGCTCGCTCAACTTGTCGCCGACTTGTCGCCGACTTGTTGAACAGATACGGCATTGATGCGGCTTAGTTATTGTTGCATTAGTTACATAATGACGGTAGTTTGGCCTGTTTGATTGTCAGTGCACCGGCAATCAAAATGGCATCAATGTTGCCGACGCACGAGGCTATCTGTTTTCAGCTCTGATTAGAGATGCAAACAAATATTTGTTCTAATGACAGATCGACGTCCCTAATTCAAGTTTGGACGTCACCCAACAATGGCGAAATTTGAGAATAGGACATCGAATCATGCAGAAACTTGCTCGCTTCTTTCCGACAAGCTCATTTGCATGTAATCTCAAATATTGTGTGCATGCATCTCTGGAAATTCTGTGACATGGCCCGATGGTTAAGTATTGCACTTCATTCTGCTCCCTTCATTGTTATCTGGTTAATTCGAGCGTAAAATAATGGCATATCCAGATTAAGAGCTTATAGCCAATATCGTCCTCCTAGTGATTTATTAAATTACACTCACACACGCTAAAAATAGTCAAATATTTTCCATGTCCATCTCCAGTGCCAAGAATCGACTAATTTTGCAATGCGTTGATGGAACCATAAAGTTTGTGAGAGACACACAAATTGACCCAATCGAGATGCAGTCAACAACGAATCCGCGTTGCTGCAATTGATTGGCAAACTGACGTGAATCTCACTCTCGTGATGGCGATCAATGCCTGCGGCCACTTGCCGGGTATTTACTGATATGACCTCAATCTTGGCGAAATTGCGTCAAATTGATGCCTGTGCAAATAACTACCCAAACCCATGAGGAAGAAGCTAAGTTCTGACACTCGCACGTGCCGCAAATACCGATTGATGGTAGCAAGTAGCTGCCGGTTGCGTAGAGTAATTAATTAATTAATACGTTTCTCTGTTGACGAGTGAACGGTCAACGACACGCATACCTGTGGATGCGACGATCCACCCATTCTCTCCTTCTTCTTCACGTGGCATCACCGATAATCTACCACGCCGGAATACTTTCTCGCCCATTCTCATTGCATCGGGCACGCATCTTCCTAGTGCACGCTCCTCGATTAATTTTCCGGTTAAATTCTCGGCTTTGGGAGCTTTTCGTTCACCCACGATAGTAAGACACTCGTAGGTATCAATTTGGGCTTTTCGTCGGCATTGTGGAGGTGTTTCGTCAAATGACAGGCAACAAGTCTGCACTTTCTCACAGGAGAGCCTCTGACATGAATTAAGAGCGAACGCATCCGCTCAAGAAAGCGTCATAACAAATTCTGCACTGACACTTCCCGGGGAAGAAGAAATTGAAACCTAATAGCTACAGGATTAACCTAATCCGCACGATGCTCTGTATTGCGTCACAGTCACACTCTGACGCGAGTCAAATCTTAATTTGACAGGCAAACACAACTGAATCAGTCGACGAGCTTGGCAGGCGAAGAATAAATTCGCATTCATTCATATTCTGGTCAACAGCCTGGCGCCAGGAATTGTTGTGGCTCGGCAATGCGGAAGTGGTTCGTTTTGTTTCCCTGTTCGCCGACACGCATCCATTAGCTCGCTTATTGTACACGCGAAGTAGTGAGGAGTGAAATCGTCGAGTCGTTATGTCGGTCATTTGTAACAATTGTGGACGTCCGTGAGAACAATTTATGGTGAAGCGGTTTCGACGCAGGATGCTGAACGCTGCATCCACATCTCAATTTCGGCGTCATTGAGCACATTATCACGAGGAATTTGCGCCGAAGTATGCCGAAGTATGCCGAAGTATGCCCTAACTCAGACAGCCAACTGGCTCCATGTCGCGATGCCCAAACTGCGGATGGGCGCCCAGGACAGTAGTGGTGCCCGGCGACGAAAGTTCATCCATAATGCATTTGCTTACGTGTCCTATGAATTTTCCTGTCCGGAAAACGAGTTACTTAAGACTATGCACGAGTAATTGCAACATAAATGCGTTCCCTATTAGGATAATCAACGGATGTTTGCCACGCAATGGAAACATACATCAACGACCTGTCACTTAACTGATGAGCACTACCTGTAAGGTCACCCATTCTGACCACTCACTCTGGTCTCCTACCCTATTGCGGTACTCGGGTTGCTACCCGTATGTCCGGAAATTAGCATGGATTTCAATTACATAATGAAACAAGATAGCAGTACGGGAGGTGACAGCAACTACATTGACGAAGCTTTTCGACATCTCCAAATACGACCACGAAAACAACGATCTTCGCTGGAACTGATTCCACTGACACCTTACACAAGTGCTCCTCAGCTGTCATAGTAATCATCTATCTGTTACGGTGATGAAGAAATTCGCAGAACTAATTCCCGTTGCTCGAAAACAGTACAACACTCGCGGAGGTGATAGTAAATAGCAGTGATGGGAAACTCTTCGATAACATTTCTAAACACGGCCACAGTGAAATGACCAATTTCTCAACAAGGCAGATGCTGGATAATTGATACGCGGAGAAATCGGAGGAGTAAATTGAAAGCAGTATCTGTAAGCAGTTGGCGTTGATGTGACAGGACAACAAAATGCTCTCAGATTATCAGGAAAGACGTCACGCCGGTGACCGGAGAGTCGAGTTACCACGCAAACAAACATGGAAGATGGGCACATTGTTACAGACAGATGTACATCATAATTGTGCAGCATCACGAGGGCGAGGGAGTGAACAAGACATACAGAGAGAAAGAAAATAATTCGACATCTTCCGATTGCTTCTCGGAACCAGAGCAAACCAGGTACGGCTAACAAGTCGAGAGTGACGCTTCCATGATCAACAAAATTGGGGAGAAGGGACGCCAAATAGTCAACTTTATATATTGCGTCACATACATGCAACGTGATCAAGGAACATGTCTAAGAATAGCTGACATGTCAGTGGGAAGGTAGCATCGTTAATTTGACTGTCCATCGATAGTTCGTCACTCGGATGTCTTGCGCAATTGGCACACCATGGAAACGCGAATTATTCTGTTCAATGTCACAGGATTATCGCTCTACGGAAGTGCCATCCATCTGGACTATTTGTATCGATCCCAGCATTGCTTAAAGTATCGACTGCAAATATTTATTCTATGTGTCTATGTGCCAAAATGGTACAGTCACATTTCGTACTCCCCCGCTGACGGAAATGAGCCGGCATTGAACAAGTGAACCGTTTTTGGTATTAAAAACTGTCTGATGTCCGCTCCAAATTCTGTTCTTGTTGTGGGTCTGTTTCAGAAGCTGTCAGTCAGTCATTCAGTCCGGCGAGCAGCATGAAACGAAATCGGCACGGGAAAGGACGCAAATTCAAATTCGGTTAGCTCGAGCCAGAAAATCTAAATCAATCAATGAATAAATGATGAAATGTTGTTTGCACGTGTACTGTACTGTACTGTACAGTACTCTTTAGTCATGTTGTTTGCGATGCCTTCTAGCATAGCAAATATCACCAGGTAAAGGCGTTATATCAGTTTAGCTATGAATCTAAACCTCTCTTTTTCAAGGAGATTTTATCTCCCTCAATGCAGAGCGGAAAAACTCATTAAAACTTCGAAGTAATAAATTTGCTTGTAAACATCTCGAGAGTCCTATGCGTGCAATTAAATAAACGGAAAATTCAACTGATTTTGTCAGGTAATTTTCTGCACAAATGCCGAATTATGAAGACATTGAGCATCGTAATCTAATAGTACGCGACAGACGTGGTCGTCATGGACCATATCAGCCGTCATTAGCTAGAAATGAAGACTTGTCACCGTCTTCGTTAGTCTTCTAACTAGATATCTAAAGACAGACATCAGCTGTAAAACATGTCGCACTTGTTCAGTTCCCATATTGATCGTCAGACAGAAAACGGACTAATTAACACACGAATGACATTCAATATGACAGCATCACAATGACTTGACATGTTTGTGGTGTCTTGTCATGAGTGCAAGTTGTACGAACATGATCCAAGCGAAGCCAGTGTGAAATGTAATGATGGGTTTCCCTCTGAGAAACTTTTTACCGGAAATTCTATGAGAAGAACGTCGCGCGATATTCTTTGCGATATTCTTTCCGAGCTGAACACCTGCTCGATGTGGTGACAAAAAATTTCCGCCGGAAATAAAAGCCGACATGAAGGTGATATTGGTAAGTCTGCCATCAGCGTCCATCTAAGTACACACAGATGTTGAAAGTAGATATTTTAGCAGTGGTACAATAACAGGAATGCAGTAAAAGAAATGCCCCCACTCATGATGGCCGAACCTGCGAACAGGAGACTCTTAGAAAATCGACAGACATTCACTGGTTTCAGGTTTCGCTTAGTTATCGATCGATTGATTCTGAGCAACCTTCCTCGTGTTTCATGAGACTAAAGAGAAGACTAGAAGGTAGCATCAGAGGAAGATCTGCGTGATTGATCTGCATCTCGTCAGTGGCATGGATTGAGCTGGAAGGCAGGGGATAGGAATGATGATGATGTGACGAAGCGAAACAGAGAAATCAGGCATTGACTTGGCATAGAGCAAACAATGCGCGCTTATCATCAAGAGAACGGAGGTACCTTGTTCAGATTATTATGTTAGTAGACGAGAGTAGATTGAAGAATTCCCATAACCGCGTTCAACACTGTCTACTATCTGATCATGTGCACTACCCATTTATCAGATTGAACAAATCGGAATAAATAAAGTTAAGTTACTTATGAAAAGTCTCATGCGTAGAATGACGTTACTCTAGAGTAAAGTGACTTCAAGTCAACACTTGAAGTTGTGATGAGCACTTAACTCCAAGCTTATTGATGAATTTCATCTCCCGAAAACTTATTCATATCCTCACTTGTTCGGTGAGATAGGGACGCGCATCCAGTTAATGCTGACGGCATGACAACATGGATTGCTGTTGACACTAATTTGTGAGATCGAACCCGAGTTCACGTACCGCATGACATTTGTTGATAAAGGTTAATTGCGACAAACCGGCAGCTAACTTTCCAATTTGATAATTACTCGCCCGCTCCGTCGCGCTAATATTCTTCACGTGGCCCTTCCGCAAGTTTCGGATCAGTGAATAACAATGTTTGATTTTCAATGACCAAGTGATCACTGGATCAGACTGTTCGTTTGACGTGCTACACATACCTTGTTAGTTGCCGGTATCTGAAGGCTGGTCGATCGACTCACTCACTCACTCTGAATGATTCTCCGAGCACTGTTGACGTACAAATGATTGCTAGAAGAGTGCGATAAATGAATGAGGAGCGCTCTTCGAATTGATATCGCTCTGGAGCCACTTTCAAATTGCATGTCATGTCACAGCTGAAGTGGGTTTGCAGTCAATCAGCGTCATTATCTGTGCTCGGCGTCGGGTAGGCAGCGAATCAATGCTGCGGAATGAAGTACGAGAGCGATCCTCTCATTCTTATCATTGCGTCTTCTCGTTTCCCCTCTTTCGAGCGCTTACCGTACAAAACAAGTGTCGCGTCTTCTGCGACATGAATCACGATCGTGATCACGATTTATTAGCCGTGTGTACAGTCTCTCGGAGCCTTTTCGGGTTCACGTCTTTAACGATGGTTCGAGTATAATCGCATAGAAATTTTAAAAAACTTTCCTGTGTTTCTGTTCAGACAAACTATCGACATCATCTTGCATTATTTGGATTTCCGAGGAAGAATGTCCATAAATTTGCAAATAATGCCGAGCATGATTTCATCTGATCCGCCGGCTATCGATGCAACACGAGAGTCGCGATAGTATCGACTGATGAGCATTTCTTCCGAGTAGCCCATCGCACCCCAGTATTGAAGGCAGGCATCGGAAACCTCTCTGGCTAGACGACCACATTTTAGCTTAGCGATCGTTGCCAAATAAGTGACATCTTCTCCTTGAATCATCGCATCTACATAGATATGTATGTGGGGAGAAAAGATATCAGAAATGATGAACCTCGGCGGTCGATCACATAATCACAAACCTGCCGCTTTGTAAACGAGAGCTCGCAGGAGTTCCACTTCGCTTTGCAATTCAGCCAAACGAAAGTGTATGACCTGATTGTTAATTAGTGGCGTGCCGAATGTTACCCTCTGTCGGCAGTAACCAATCGTCTCATTTATAACCCGTTGGAATTGTTCAACAGCTAGAGAAGAGAAAAGGAGTTAATAGCAAGTTGGGAATAAACATTATGCAAGACCAACTCACAGGTAGGTGCACCACACAACCGTTCGTCTTGGAATTGCATCATTTGATGAGTGAATCCCATTCCTAGCGAGTAAACACAGAAAGCATGCGTGAGC
>JAGGCA010000806.1:4293-14342 GCA_022876805.1 Osperalycus tenerphagus | reverse complement strand
TCGAAGAATATCAACGCTGTGTCAGAACTGCGTAGGCCCAATTTGGAGATTTTCTTGTCGACATGAACGCCCTTCGTCTTCTTCAATGGTACACAGATTAGCGACTTGTTTTTGTGAGGGGCTCCTTCTTCGCGAGTGTTAGCAAGCATACACATCCAGTCAGCTTGATAACCTAACAGAGCAGATACGTTATTTATTTACTAATGAGGCACCCAACAATTAAATTTCAATTATTCCCACCATTCGTGATCCACATCTTACTGCCGTTGATTATCAAGTCATCTCCTTGTCTGACAGCGTTCGTTTTGATGGCTACGAGAAATACGTCGGTTAGATAAACGGAACTGATCGAATCTGGACACGACAATCGAACCTGCGACGTCCGACCCGCCACCGGGCTCGGTAATTCCGACACAGGCGACGTAATCGCCCGAACAACTGGGCGCTAAGAACTCTCTCTTGAGTTGATCGCTTCCGAACCGAGCCAAAGCTGGTATGGCCATATCAGTTTGCACCATGATGGCAGCAGGAATTGAACCGCAGTTGATCTTGGCCAATTCCTCGAAGAATGCAACGCTGAACGAGTAGTCGAGACCTGGTCAGGAGCGGAATGAATCTAACCGAACACTGAAGTTGCATACCGGACCAATACCTAATCCGTTGTACTTCGTGTCTCGCGTTATGCCCAACAAGCCTGCATCGCCGAACTTCTTGAATACTTCGTGAGCAGGAAACAAACCTGAAATACGAAGTTCGTTGTAGATCTATCGCGAGTAAGGAGCCGAGTCATTGCGATAACAGATAATTCGAACGATTTTAAACCTTCCTTCTCCCACTGATCGACAAACGGGTTCACATCTTTGTCGATAATCTACAAGAAGAATAAGGGAACTAAATGGAGAATTCACGTTCAACATGAGTAATGAAGGGTTGAGTGACGGTCTGACCTTTCCAACAGTCTTCCGCAACTCATCGTGCTGTGCAGTAAACTGAAGATTTCTGTTACTGGTGGTCGAAAACCATCGAGGCACTCTGCCCAGTGCAGAAATGGTACACCGGAAAATCATGGTCAGGAAGTTCGTCGAAGTTCGTCGAAGTTGGTTCAAGAGGATTGTTGACACGTCGTCGAGAGCTGGGACGTCGATTTGTTATCGTTCGCTTGGCAATCACGCGACGATCCCTCGACAATTACGCGACGGTCCCCTCAACGAAGCCGCGTGACCGAAACTCTTCCAGTTGTTTACTTCCAACGACTCCATCACCAACGACTCCATCAACGACTCCAGAATGCTCGCCATTTGGCAGAATTTGCTCGCTTATCTTGACAATCTGACCGCGAACGACTCTCTGGTCTCACCGCGAGTCTTGATCGCGCTCCTGGTCGCGTTCGCTGTCGGTCTCTGCATATTCGCGTTTCGCGGTCTTCGCAAGATCAAGAACAACGTCACAGCCAAGGTCTTTCCCGATCCTCATCAGCCCAGGTTCAGGAAGCGCGACAAGGTCATGTTCTACGGGCGGAAGATGTTGCGGAAGGTGCGAACCACCATTCAGGGATCAGGTATTTAGACCCATTTCTAGTAATGGTTCACTCGTAAATCGCTAAGTTAATTCTTGGTTTCATGCCGCTTCCAGGTGGCCGTCAACGACTGAAGAAGCGTCAAATCATCTTGAGGTTCGCCAAACGACTGCTGCGCTTGAAACGCGATCAGCCGCTCCAGTTGCAGGTCAAGGAACCGTCTCAGGCATTTTTGGAAGAAGACGAGACCGGCGATCAGACCGAACAACGCCTCCCGCCCGAAGTCGTGTACATGTTGAAGAGCATTCGCGTTTTCGGATTCTTCGACAAACCTCTCTTCCTCGAGCTCTGTAAACGTCTCGAAGTGGTCAGCGTGCCTCGAGGTGTGCGATGCAGGCCAATTGCGTATTAATCTAGCTGCAGATGTCTAACTGCCAAACTGTTTTCATTTTTCCAGGCAAATTACTCTTCTCCATTGGCGATCCTGATGACAGCATTTACGTGGTCCAAAGTGGTCGACTGCAGGTGTATCTTACCGAGCCTGATGGGTCACAACTGACGTTGAAAGAAGTTGGTGCTGGTGACTCGATCGTCAGTTTGTTGTCCGTGATGGACGTTCTGACTGGTCATTTGGCGCAATTCAAAACAGTATCTGCGAGAGCTGTTGACGATTCAACCCTGTTGAGATTGCAAGTCGAGATATTCAAAGAGGTGCTGGAAAGGTATCCTGAATCATTGGTGCGAGTCGTGCAGGTGATCATGGTGCGTCTACAACGCGTCACATTTACAGCACTGCACTCCTACCTGGGTCTGACCACGCAGCTTATTAATCCTGATGGTATGTCACGCCGAGCAATATCAACTGGACTGCAGCCACTCATATTGGGAAGCAATTGGAGCCCGCCGAAGACGAGTCCTTCTCGTCCCACCCGTCCGTTCGTAAGCTCGTTTTCCTACTCAGGAGCTGAAACGAGAGAGCTGAGATCTGTCCTAAAATCCATGGTTGAGGCTGAACAGAAATCGCAGAGCGCTGACGAAAAGAAATCTGACGAGACCGAAAAGCAGTCGACAAGTGCAGAGAAATCGCCACCCGGATCACCACAAAAGCAGCGTTCGGTTAGCATTTATTCTGGCCCACCGGAAAATTACAAGCCAAAAAGGCGGCGATCATTTCTTTTCAACGAAGACAGAATCGCCGCGATGGGCGAAGATGAAATACGTCATTTAGCCATCGAAGGTTTCATGAGTAATCTTGGTATAGACGATGGCGAAGTACTACAAGCACGAGTCACTGTTCGCGAACACGGTGCAGGAGTGTGTCTGACTCACGAAGATGCGCCCGACGAAACTGCGGCGTTGTTTTACGTCCTTTCTGGGTCCTTGTCAGTTTCGCAGAAGGCTGTCGACAAAGACGAAGAAAACGTTCTGTTCATCGCTCATCCTGGAGAAATTGTCGGCGCTCAGCATGTGACCACGGGTGAAGCTTCACTCTTCACTATCAAGACTCGCCATCAGAGCCGAATTGGAGTTATCACCAAAGATCACATCTACCAAATTCTCTCGAAGCACCCCAAAGCCGTTCTTAATTTGGCTCACGCTGTCATCCATCGCTTGTCGCCGTTCGTTCGCCAGACTGATTTCGCTCTCGATTGGATCCTCTACGAATCGGGTCGTGCCATTTATCGGCAGGGTGACACTTCCGATTGCACGTACATCGTGCTCAGCGGCCGTCTTCGTTCTGTTGTAACTCGTCGAGATGGTAAAAAGGACTTGGTTTGCGAGTTCGGTCGTGGTGATCTGGTCGGAATCGTAGAAGTGCTCACTCGCACAACTCGTTCAACAACTGTGATGGCTGTTCGAGATTCTGAGTTAGCGAAGCTGCCTGATGGATTGCTTGAAGCTATCAAGATTAAGTATCCAGTTGTGGTAACGCGACTTATCCACTTGTTGGGACATCGCATCCTGGGCAACATCCAGAAGATGGGTTCCGAAGCATCTGATCGTATTGGTTCTCGTCCCACGGCATCAAATTTCGCAACTGTGGCTGTTCTCTCAGTCTCGGAAGACGTTCCTCTTCTGCCGTTCTGTACAGAATTGTACCACGCACTGACAGCCATCGGACCTGCTTTGCATCTCACCTCGGATCTGATCCGATCGACACTTGGACCATCCGCACTGGAAAAGTCATCTGAGTATCGTCTTTGCACGTGGTTGGCACAGCAAGAAGATCAGCACCGAATCGTCATCTACCAGTGCGAGTCAAGTCTGTCGGCGTGGACTCAGCGCTGCATTCGACAAGCGGACTGCATCTTGATTGTCGCTCTCGCAGATCAAGAGCCCTCAGTTGGTTATGTCGAGAAGCAGTTGGAGCACTTGGCTATCCGAACGCAGAAGGAACTCGTATTGCTGCATAGAGAAGATGCAGAGAAACCTCGCGACACTGTAAAGTGGCTCAATATCAGGTCTTGGTGCTCATCTCACCATCATATTCGCTGTCCGAAACGCATATTTGTCAAGAAGTCGCTGTCGAGGATCAAGGAGATGTATTCGACTCTTTTCAAGAACCCGCCAAACATCCACACCGATTTCTCGCGCCTGGCTCGCTTCCTTACTGGCACATCAGTTGGTTTGGTCCTGGGCGGCGGTGGTGCGAGAGGAGCTGCTCACGCAGGTATGATCAAAGCGATCACCGAAGCAGGCATACCGATCGACATGGTTGGTGGAGTGAGTATTGGCGCGTTCATGGGTGCTCTGTGGTGCCAGGAAAGCAACGCGATCACATTGACGCAGAAGGCTCGCCGTTGGTCGATGGTCATGACATCACTCTGGAGACCGATACTCGACTTGACCTATCCGGTCACTGCGATGTTCACCGGAGCTGGTTTTAATCGCACAATTTACGACACATTCGGAGACCGTCAGATCGAAGATCTTTGGCTTCCCTACTTTACTGTCTCGACCGACATCACGAGCAGCTCACCTCGCATTCATCGTCATGGTTCACTCTGGCGGTACGTTCGCGCTTCGATGTCTCTCTCTGGCTATTTGCCTCCACTCTGCGATCCGGTCGATGGCCATCTGCTACTTGACGGTGGTTACGTCAACAATCTTCCAGCAGATGTGATGCGGGATGTGATGGGAGCACAAACCATACTTGCTGTCGATGTCGGCAGCCAGGACGACACCGATCTGTGGAATTACGGCGACACACTGAGTGGATGGTGGCTGTTGTGGAATAGATGGAACCCGTTCGGATGTAATGTCCGCGTGCTTAACTTGCCGGAAATTCAGTCGCGCTTGGCGTATGTGAGCTGCGTTCGTCTCTTGGAAGAAGTGAAGAATAGCGATTACTGCACATACATTCGACCACCGATTGACAAGTACAAGACGCTGCAGTTCAAGAGTTTCGACGAAATATTCGACATCGGGTACAGCCATGGCAAAACGCTTTTCTCAGCAATAAGTCCTGACCATCAGAAGTCGTTGCAGACACTTCTGAACTGTGATCGAAATGAGGTCTACCACCATCAGGGAATTCCTGTTGCTAGTCACGCCTCATTTACTGACCTCGCCGAGAAAGTCTGCCAGATAAAGGCACCAAACAGGCGGCAATTCAACGAACTTGACATCTCAGACTTGTCCGAGGATGACGAAGAACAAGAACAACAAGACGACATGTACGCGAGCGAACCTGAGTACCATCAAGGAGGTGCCACGGATACCGATAACGATTCGCTTCCTGTTAGGTTACGGAAAACGTCCACCGTTAATTTTTAGATACCTCCTACTAACATGCCAAACAGTTAAGTGATTGAAGTATTATTATTACACTTCGTTATGCTTGTTGAAAGCATTTCCGGCTTAAATATAAACTTACATAACTCAATATTATAACTCATCGTTATAGAATGAAAATATTTCAGCAATTTGTTTAAATACTTATATCACAATGAACCGGTCTCGAATGTTGTCTCATGACAAAAATAGTTGATTGGTCAGATTAAAGACAACTAAAATTAATCAAGAACACGATTCTGACTAAGTGAATCAGTAAATTAATATACGAATGCAATTATCAACTGATACGAGCCGATTCGAACACAAACAGTACGGAAAAGATCACAGCAGGAACGTTTGGAGAGACCATTCGCGAAGAACACTTCAGGTAATCGCGATGGTAGATCTTCTCGGTCACTCGCTCAGCTTTGACGATATCTGGTTTGCATGCTGCCGGCTTGCAGATTTCCTGGCACGGTGGGCAAACAATGGTCCCGATGTGCAGCCACCCGTTCTCGAACAATTGGATCTTCAGGTTTTGCTCGGCGTGGAAGCAGGTGTAGGAATGATTCTGGACTACGATGTGAAGTCTGCCGTCGGCACACTCGTACTGCAAAACAAGTTAACCATCAACGACCTCCCTGGAACCATCGTGGGTAGACTCGTACCTGATAGCATCCACTTCCCCAATGTTGCCATTGTCGAACTTGCTGACAGGTTCGCTCTTCCCACATTTGATTGTTGTGATTGAAGCACATCGATTGAGGTCCATAGTATTCTAGTGCGAAATTTTTCTCACTATCGGGATTGTTTTCGGCGAACTGGCACTGCGACCCGCGAATGAAGACATGTTTAGCTTTCCAAGTGAACTCCTGTATGTATGGACAATAATCTGCCAGAGTTACCGAACCACCATAGCGTCCAAGCTCGCGCCCGTTACGGATCCCCGGGATATGGTCGAAATTTTGGTAAATGCTTGGCAGTTCGAATGGATACTCGATGAGATTGCAAAGCGCTACGGCGTCTCGGTTATCAGTACATTCGGTCTCTGGTGGTTGAGTCGAGAAGCGAACTCATAATTAGGAAATTGTCACAGAAGAGATCGTACAGCTTACCGAGTGGGTCCCGTTTGACTTTTTCACAGTACGGATGAATACTTTGACCGCGCGACCTTCTCAAGTCAATCCAACTCTTGCAGCTCTTCATGGCAAAATCGCAACCTAAATCCTGTCCCCATTTGAGCGGTTGTGCCATATTGTACTGGATAAATCGAACAGATATACAGTAACATCTCTCTAAAGTCGCAGAGGTGTTGCTGTATATTGGCAATGACAAGGCATGGACAACGCTCACCTGCGGGAAATACCAACCAGTGTCCTCCATCAGTGCCAATGTCATTCTTGAGTAAACGGGATTCTGTGTGTGAGTTCCTGTCATCGCTTCGTTCTCAAATAATCTCTTCTCCCAATGCGTTAGCGACGTTCCATCCGATCCCTGATCCTCCAGTTCAGCGCCTTCCAACTGGTTGCAGTTGAAATGTCTGCGCACCTCCTCGACAACTCTCGGCGTCACGACCACATTAACGAATTTCTTGACAGTGCCATCCTTGACCAGCCAGTCTTCGCGCGTCACTGTCTTGATAATTTTCGTGCTAGAAATGCAGTGTCTTGATTATTGATTGATATATGCATATCGCGCCGCTCACCTCCACTTGGAAATTCTGAGCTGCTTATCGACTGGCGGCTTTCCGTTCTTCTCTCGCTCAGTTAGAGGCTCGCCATTCTTATCACGAAAATAACCGTAAAGCGATACAGAGAAACCGAGAGCGTGAAGCATTTCGTGTTTGACAGTGGAAAGAAGAGTTTCGAGATCTTGGGGCTTGGTGGAGATGGAATCAGGACACAAATTGGCGTGCCCAGCAATAGGTCTGTGTAGAGAGAAGAAAGGAAGAAAGTAGTTAAGAGGTGTGGAAGGACTAGACTGGTGAAAGTGCACCTGTCGAAAGCAGCCTCTTGCTGGCAGTGAGCTGCATAGGCCACTGTCTGGCCTCTGTTGCACCTCTCCGTCTGCATCGCCGATATGTAGAAGACGAAGTCAGCGTCAGGAATCCCGACACCGGGCACTGATGGCTGCCTCTTCGAGATTCCGCAGTTCAGACCATTCATGTCACACACACGACACGGCTGCGATGAAAACAAGAATAATGAATTTTGGCGAAGCAGTTGCGTGATGAGTCGGTCACCTGGAGATGCTCTTCAGGGACGAAAACTTCACCGCAAGTCGTGTTGACTTCGCAGCGCTCAATACAGTACTGATGATGGTCATTATCGGGGAAAAAAGCTTGATTGTTGGGGCACCTGCGATTGAGTGTGATGGGGACACGCAACGGCTTCACGTAAAGCGTAGAATGCCAGTAATCGATCGCGTTTGGCAGGATGTCATTCTGGGAAAACAGAGGCTAGACGATTAGCTAGCTCTCAGGCGAACAGATCCCGACTCACATTGATGGCGTTGTACTTTTCAACCGGCAACATCTCCACACTGCCATCATACTGGATTCGGATCCTGAGCGGTTCCATCGCGCTCCTCTTCACCAAAACGTGTCTCGACTCCAGATGAACGTGGCTCACCTGTAAACATGACATGTTCATTTAATTCTGCGCGGATCTAATTTAGCATAGATTAGTCCAATCTGGTACAACAGCAAAGAGACGAGCCGTCGAGTGAAAGCTGACCACTTACCTGGTGCGGTTCTGGTGCCAGATGCTGGCACTCGTGGCAGCTCGATGACGGCTGTGCCACCGATGACACGACCAGCAGAACGACGACCAACGTGCTCATGTCGCCGTCGAACAGGTCATTGTCGTGTCACCAGCTGACCATCAGGTAGATGGAGACCGAAAGTCGACTCGAACTCCGTACGTCGAAAACTGCTGACCAAACGTCTCAAACGTGGCACTCTCCTCCTGGTCTACCGCTATTCTGCTCCATTTTCCATTTCCAATGTCATCGTCTGATGAAGATGAATTTCTTAGTGCCGACGAAGATTTCCATGCGCCTGACAGTTGTGCGAAGGTGGTATCCGACAAGGGAGGACCAGATCAGCGACTTGGTGACAGACGGAAGGGTGATGGTCATGTAATCGTCAACGAGAGCCGGCAGAAGGAAAGCGAACCTGAAAAGGACGATGGAGAGACCAAATCAAACGAATTGAGCCACGGGGCGACAACTAGACGGGTGAGAAGGCTGAGAGACAGAGAACAGGTTCGTGACGACAGACCCACAGTGAGCGAAGAAAACGATGTCCAGGACCACGAGCTGGGCAAGTTGAAGATTAGTGGAGAGACGGAGAAGACAACGGATGACATCGAGAAGGAACTGCCAGCAAGCAGGACCGACGCAGCAAATAAGAAAGAATCAACGAGGTGCGTCAGGAGACTCAAGAACGCCAAACCGAAAGCCGAAGACGAGGCGAGTCACGCGGCTGTTCTGGAGAAGTTGGCCAGCATCAACGAGAACAAGACCGAGTTCGATAATTGGTTGGCAAACGTCAAGTCAGCGGCCATGTCCGCCACTTCAACTACCGCATCAACAGCTCTCAGTTGGACGCAGTGGAAACCCTCTTCTCTGATATCAGCAGCTGCCAACTTGACGTCGCAAGTTAGCTCGATGGTTGACACAGCCATCGGAGTGCCGTCGCCCGAAGAGATGGCCAGACTAGCGAGAGAAAAGCAAGCTGATGGAAAGACGGACAGTCGGACGCAAACAGACGAATCTAAACCTGGAAAGTCAAATATCGAATTGGTGGATTTGACGCTGAGCGCGTTAGAAAAACTCGGGAAGAAGACAATCGATGCGATAACGGACGAGTCGGACAGAGGAAGGGAGATCAAGTTGATTGGCAAGCCTTGGAGTACAGAGCAGCGGAATGAAAACCTTACGAGAGAACGCAAAGATGATACCGGAACGAGCGATGACATAAAATAGTTTTCCACTCTTCAATTTGTATGGCCCTAAATGTACATCTGTGGTTGCTTAAATACATCTTGTCGCCTGCTGTGCGTTCGACACAAAGTCCGCATTCTTCGCAATTCTCACCATCGAGATAATTGTCGTCCATCATCGAGCAAATGATCATCGTCTTCGGACAATAGCTGGCAGGTGACAGCTGGTCATCAACTGCATGAAAACAGCATGAAAAATTCTATTATTCCCTGACAACCGATTATCAAAATATGGTAAGGACACTGACCATCGGTGGCCTGGGTGAAACTAAAAGACCGATTAGATGAAGGGTCAGCTTGCGTAGCATGGCTAATAAATCAAGTTGATGGTCATTGGTGTTATGCCTGTGCCTGGTCCAAGCAGAATAGCCAACAGATTTATCTGCAAGTTCTTATGGACTGCTCAATGACCGTCAATGAATGATACCGCATTCTTGGCTAGATTTATGCATTGTTGATCCAAATGCTCGCACGCGAGGCCGCAATTAATGGGCCATCGGGAACGAACACCATCGAAGCTGAACTGAATTTTTCTACCACAACTAAATACGTTGACGACAAGCTACAGCTTCTGAATGCGTGTTTCGAGGTGTTGATAATGGGAAAACGAGTCAAATCAACAAAATGCTTTCCTTCATTCGAGAGATATTATCTGTGAACCTTCTCCGTTTTGGGCAATTTATGTTTCCACGTTTCTGCTTCATGTCGGTGATGGGGTGTTCAGAAAGTTCTTCTAACTTATGCAACGTCGC
>JAGGCA010000801.1:42327-52745 GCA_022876805.1 Osperalycus tenerphagus | reverse complement strand
ATTCAGTTTAATTCACCTGCTCTTGGCAGACACACCACGCACACTGCCAGAAGCAAAGCCAACTCATGCCTGACACTTTTCTCGAGCATTTCGTCATTGCTTTCCGTCCCAAAAAGCTCTCAAGCCAATTTCGAGCTCGTCTCTCGCTCATTTCTGCCCCACAACTGCTTCCATCCTTCCATTCTTCCATGCTCAGCATTCACTGTCGTGACGATCCGAATCGCGTCAAATTGAAGGGTCGTCACTCTTTTCCCATTGCCGCCATTGTGGTGAATCTCCGCATCGACATCATCACTCCGCACTGTATTGTTTCGCAATCTTGAGCCACTCTTCCAATCTTTCCCATGCCTTCCATTCACCGTTCACGATCTCATTCAAGTTCGTCGAGACACGTAAATGCAGTTCGTCTTCATGTTATTTCAACTCAATTACCCATTTTCTTCGTCACTCTTGCCTTACTGTTCCTGTTCTCGTTTTCTTAATTTTACAGTCACTCATTGTCAATGAAATTGAGTGGCAATGAGTTGAACATGTTCAGCGATTGTGCTCGTGATTCACTGGCAGTGGAGTGGTTCCAATTTTGTTGACGTTTGCGGATCACGATTCGCGATTGTTTGCGTTATCCAAATAACGATGAAAGAAGTTAACTGCATTGTAGTCTTATTTTTGTTTCGTTTCTGCCCAGTTTATTTCTCATCATGATCGCATGCATCTAAGTATAACATAGTTGAGTGAAACGAGATGCCACCAGATCGCTGGTTTCACTTCCAAGTTCGACATCGTACTCAGTACTCGTTGTCGTGCATCACTACATGCCAAACATGTACTCAAGAAAAAGTCTTGTCCCAAAAGCTTAGCAATCCGCGGAAATAGCTTAGCAATTTTGGAGAAGACTTTTTGGCACAGAGTACTTACAAGTCGTTTAATGATTTTTAATGATTTCGAATGCAGTCGAGCCGCACTGCTTTCGAAATAACGAAACCTACCAAATGTCGCTGCTTGTCCGGATTCCCGACTCGGGTAAGGAATCGCCGCGTCGACAGACTGACACTGCTTTTAAAACCAAGTTTATACTTGATGTTTATTCAATCATTTGCATGCAACTTCTTGGACACGTGCATCAAGTCCACCACGTTGTTCTTAAATATGAGTTTACCTAGTAATAATTAATTAGTGTAAAAAGTGGCGCTCGTCAACGAACTTCGCGATCAATTACGTTCAACAATAGCAATACGTTGCAGTTACAGTTACAGTTAAGAATGACGACATTGATAATGCTTCGCAACTTAAAAATTATTGCCTGCCATAACTATTTGGTATTTAGTCTGACAATAAATTGACAGCTATAAGCGATCAACGCTCCAGAGCGAGCTGACAGCTGAACAACTACACAGAGACCACACGGAATCGAATGGAATCGGATGGAATCAGATGGAATCGGATGGAGGAAAAACGTAGTTAGAGTGGCCTAGCAGCGAGACAGGTACAGTAACGGAGCGATTCACTCACATTGTTTTGGTTACATTCGGCAGTAGTCACTCAACATTTCCATTCGTTTCTCATTCGTTCGCGTACACCATTATCGATTACCTCGCAATAACGTTATGCATGACGCTAAATATACGTGACGGTAAAAAATATATCTTCACGAATACGGCGGAACGGTGCAAAAACAATTAAAATTACCATCCACATGATTCCTATCGGATTCCTAGTAAAAATTGCGACGTTAACTTCAAATTCACATCATTCCCAGCGTTTCATTTCGCTCCTTGGGAGCGTGATAGGTGAAGTTGATGCCAATTCAAGTATGTAACCAATAATTAAAATTGAGACACGACGATATCGACGATCAATCGTGTGACGACGAACGTGATGAGCATGACTATGAGTTGGGTAGTGGCGGGACGATGGCGATGCGATGCATGCATTTCAAGTTGGATGATTCAAAATCATAATCAATGCAATTAATTGTTCCAACTATCGTCCACCAGCGTTACCCAATCTCAACGGCATATGCCGGGCGGCCCGGCATGCTGAGATATTCGACTCGCGTCATAGCAGTCTGTTGACCGCGCGGTAACCGTGTGGAAGAGACATGGTAGACCGCGTTGTCGCGCGGTTTGTCCGGGCCGAAATCCCGAATCGCTGTCTTCGTGCCCGAGACCGTATACACAATGTCATCGCGCGGTTTACCCACTGTCGGATCCGGGGCGAAATCCCGAACCGTCGTCTTGGTGCCAGGGACAGTGTACACAGTGTCATCACGCTGCTTACCCCGGTCAGGGGCGAAATCCCGAATCGTCGTTTTAGTGCCAGAGACAGCGTACACAATGTCATCGCGCGGTTTACTCCGATCAGGGGCGAAATCCCGAGTCATTGTCTTGGTGCCAGAGACATTGTACACAGAATTTTGCACACAATCATTATGCTTAATCACGGTGGTGAGCAAGTTGGCGTTGTTGAAGTGTCTGACGGGCGATGATTCACTCACAGACACGACGCTGGTATCACTGTTCTGCGGTGGGCGAGGAAGGCGTCGGCGGGTGAGCCACGCGTGCCGCAGGGCATACATCGGAGTCATTCTCAGGGCTGGATCCCACTCTAGACAGCGCTTGATAAAGTCGATGAAGTGCTCGTCGTCGCAGCCTTTCAGCGCAGCCGACCAGTTCTTCGACCCGGGCGGGCCACGCATCTTGCCGCGCCTCGAGCGACCTCCGTTTAGGGCAACGCTACCGTCCGAGAGCGGCGTCGTCGTGCAGTAACGCGGGTAGCCTTTCGATGAGATGAAGTTCTTGACGCGCTTCGACTGGTCGAGGAGACTCTGCGGCGGCATACCGAGCAACTCGACAATGCACGCCAACTGATCGAACTCGTCCTCGCCGGGCAATAGCGGATATCCGGTGGCTAATTCCGCGAGAATGCACCCGAGACTCCACATGTCAATAGGCATGCCGTACTTGGAGCCTAAAATCACCTCGGGAGCGCGATAGAAACGCGACTGAATGTAGGTGTAGACTCGCTGATTCTCGAAACACGACGAACCGAAGTCGATCACTTTGATGCCGCTGCGTCCCTGCTGCTTGAGGAGCACATTCTCGGGCTTGAGATCGCAATGAATTATCTTGTTGGTGTAAAGGGCCTCGAGACACTTGAGGATAGAGTACGCGAATCGGCGGACGAGTTGAATGCTGAAACCCTGGAACTTATTTTTCTGAAAAATAAAGCAAGAGTAATGAAATAATGAGCCTTGTGCTCAGTAATGAGCAAGAACGAGAGAACGATGCGTGGAGCATGGACGATGAGAATAAAAAGATGAAGGAATTTAAGTGAACAGATTTGAAGTTACCTTAATGAGTTCGTAGAGATTAACGGAGAGAAGCTCGAACGTGATGCACATGTGGTTGCGGAATGTGAAGTGCTCTAGCATGTGAACGATATTCATCGACTGATCCTTGTCCTGCTTGCGCAAATGATCGAGGATGCGAATCTCCTCCTGGGCCTGTCGATGAAAGCGCTTCTCGTTGCGTACCATCTTTAAGGCCACGTGTTGCTGATTCTTATGGTCGAAGGCCTTGATGACCTGTCCGAAGCTGCCCTTGCCGATGATCTTGAGCATTTCGTACCGGTAGGCGATGTGATCGTGGGGGGTGTGGAGATAGGAGCCGTGCTCGTCGTCGTATCCGCAATTGTTGTGGCCCCCGATGCGGCCCTGCCGCTTCTTGGCGTTGGCGCCAATGAAGTAGATCTGCGAGTACCGGAATATCTCGTGGTGCTCGTACGGGGTCAGTTTGTATGAATAGACCTTCATCACTTGCTCGGGAGTAACGACGAGCGGCTTGGTCTTGCATCCGCGACTGGCCCCGTTGGACACCGAGTCCATACCGACTCCGTTCAGCACTGTGCTGCCTGTCAGCATCGCCTTGTCGTCACTCGACACGTCTGCTGGACTTGTGTCACAGCTGTCCTCTGTTGTTGAATTCCCCTCCCGGTCACAGTTGTCCAGTGACGGCGACATTCTCTCTCGGTCTCTGCTGTGTCCGTTCACGGCTGCTCGAGGCAGAGTCAGAATTGAATCGTGCATCCGACAGCTCGGCGTCGTATCGTCAGCAGAGATCAGTTTGTTCGACGACTTGTTGGTCACTATTGAGTGAGTGTGAGATTGGTGACAATTTATGGCAGGCAAGAACGGTTTTGATGGCCCAGTCGTATCATTAATGTTGGCGATGAGCGATCGGGTCCTGTTGAGGGGCATGTCTCGCATGCAGGACCGAGGAGGAGGCTTGGATGGCAGGCGTTGAGGAGTTGTGGTGGTCTAGACGCGCTCGCGATCTCCCTCGGCAGTTGGAGGCGATTCACCCTGGAGTTCAGTCGACGCTGAGGCAACGCCTGACACAAAGAAAGCTCACTCACTATATATGAACGCGTCCTGAGTCTGCCTGCTGAGTGATCGAACACGAACGCGATCACCACATCGACCACACCATTACGATGAGGGCACATCACACGCACGAGCTCATATCCAAACCTGGCCGCACACGGACATCACATGTGGACTAGCACTCGATGGCCGGTAGACCAGGACCTGAACTTGGTTGTGTTGGTTCGTTCTCGTGTGCCTACCTCGCCATCGAGCTGCACAGCTTTTGTGTTGTGAGGAGCTTCTGAGCGTGGAGCGGAGTTCACTGTTCTGATACGTAACGCCCCGTCCAGCCAATCAGCGCGCTCCTCTCTCTGCTCCGCGGCACGAACAAGAAACTCGCGCCGCGAGCCCAGGCCTGGGCGAACCAACGAGCCCACTTCTTGCTTCCACTCAATTCTTCCAGATCCCTCCACTGTTTTCCCACTTCCACAGCTGCTTGTGCACCTCCACACCATATTTTCGGTCTCCACCGAGACATGCGAAACCCGTGCCAGAAGCCAGCGAAATCCGCCTAAGCGAAGTTGATTCGGGTCTCGGTTACGTCTACTGCGATCTCCACATCTCTGCTTCTCTTGCGTTAAAGGTTCCCGAGGGGATCCCATGCAGGCTACGCCGGATTCAGTCCGTGAGCAGCAATCCGGGTTAACAGACTAGACCAAAACCAGACCGAAACCAGGTTTTTTCATTGCGGTTTGTTCAAAGATTCAGATGCAGATCGAGATTACTGTCATTGTAGACAGGGCGAGACTCGTTTAATGGCAGGCACGCAGTCGGCAATTTCGGTGATGGAAAATTTTGTCGCCTCATAAAACTTAGTGTGCCTCATCGTCAGACATGACTCGAGTTTCGAGGTAGTAACGACCCAAGCTAACTATTCGGTAAACCGAACTTGTTATTGCCAACCAAGTCATCTGCAGCTGTCTGTTGCATCGACAGTCGTGGCACCACTTCGCGTTCTTCGTGTCTATCTTAATACCATAAGCAAACGAAAGATTAAGTCGACTCCTGCTTAAAATAAGATCATTGCAGCTGCAAGACGGACCAAGAGAATGAGAACGAAAATGATGGACGAGGGTCTTGGCACCCCACCGACGATCGGAGTCACAACCGGATCGCTAATCGACTCGATCGTAAATGCATGGGGCAAATGTGCACTGCCACTATTTTCGAGGTGATTCCAATTATTATCATTCTGAAGGACGAGTCCCCTTTTCAACATATTGCAGACCATAAACCACTGGCAACAAACCACTGTAACCATATTGAAGTAATTTACATGTTGTGATACCAATCAATGACAAATGCTTGGAAATGTTTTGTCGCGGGTGTTTTGGCATTTGCATCATTTGATGAGTGGTCTGTTTCGCTCTTGCATTTCTTCAGACGCGTTCCACTTGGGATATGCACTACCAACTTGGTAACACGTCGGGACATTGTTGCTGATAGCAGACACAATCTTCTTGGAATCTTCTTGGAATCTTCTTGGTCGGTCAACATATCGCGCATTGCATCGCTTTCATAACAAGTAATTGCACACAAGTAAGATATAATTCCTATAACAATTTTCCCGATAACGATCAATGACGACTCACTAAAGTACGCATTTCATCTGACTAATGAGGTAGCGCGCTCGAAGCGGAATTTATTCCACAACAAATCATTATGTAATACATGCCCACCAGCACTCAAATTGCACAAAATTCAAAAAATTACGCAATAGAACGCATCTGCTGCTATTTCCCGTCTTCATTGTTGTCGTTGTCAGATGTAAATCAGCGCAATTTTGCAACTTGTGTCATCGATACGTCGCGAGTTCGGCAGACTGGAAAGAAATCCTGTCATAAAAAATTCAAATAGAGCCACGATCGTCATCGTAACAGTCCATGTTAAGACGCATACACCCGGATCAAATACCGGCAATCAAATGTGATTATCATGTCAAATTTCACTTAATCGTCTCCCACACGATCAGTGACGGAGCAGGAATATTTCGTAATTGAAAACGTGATTGACTTAGCCTACACCCAGAGCGAGTCGAATAAAGGTCACTGAAGTCGCGAATGACAATTGATTAAGGAGAAGAAGAAGACGAAGAATAAAAATAAGAAAAGAGTTGTTGTGGACCTCACGAAGCATAAAAAACTGAAACGTCAAGTTAATTGAGTTGAGCGTGAGGTAGTTGTGTAGAAGTTGAATGAAATATTATTCGTTAGACCTCGTTTGGTTGGGTTTGCTATCAGGTTGTTTCTGTTGTGTCTATACGTGTATTGCGTTCCGCCAATGACTCGATTAGTCGCGTTAAATGATGCTGACAGTTAAGCGGATGTGCGATCGTAATTCGTTAAATTGTGAGGATAATTGACGGCATCAGTTGGAGACAGAATTGGTTATTGTTCTGGCAACTTGTCGTGCGACAAGTGTCGACCTGTGCGATATGTTCAACCTGTTTTGTGTGTCAATCAAACAGCTGCATTCCTATTGTATTTGCATTGACGCAATGCCGAGTAATGTTCCCGATTCGCTCATTCACGGTGCGATTGCATCGCATCGCCGATCAGTCGTCATTTGCATAACACTTCATGCCCAACTCTACTAATTCTGCGTCACACTTTTCCGCGCGGATCACCGAGCGGATCGTAATTGAATTTCGCGGGATGTACACGAGCGAGTAATGGAACCCGATTGAGCAACAATGCGGACATATTTTAAAGTGAGGCATATAGGAGAAAGACGAAAGCAGATGGAATTGGTTTGGTTTGGTCAAGTGAAGAAAACAGGCTAAAAAGTGGAGAAGTATAAAATCGGGAAATAAACTGGAAACTAGGTTTGAGTTGGAGCGCCATCTTTGAAAATGAGATCGAACTGAATGATGCCTGGCTGTGCTCACTGTTATTGTTCGATTTCCGTGACGGCGCACATCGCACATCGCTTTCTAGAAACTGATCGATAGCTCTCCTATTTACTAACTCTTTTCCTCCTTTCACCATTACCATCGTCGCGATCATGTCTGATTGGGACACGGTCACCGTTCTGCGCAAGAGGCAGCCTAAGGCCTGTTCCCTGAAGACCCAGAAGGCGGTCAACGCAGCGCAGCGACAAGGAATACCCGTCGAGACAACCAAGAAGTTCAACGCAGCCACCAACAAGCACACCAACACATCGCTCAATGTGGCCAAGCTGGACCGCGAGACAGAAGAGTTGCACCATCAGACTGTGGGCATGGACGTCGGGAAACTGATCCAGCAGGGACGGCAGGCGAAGGAAATGACGCAGAAGGACTTGGCGACGAAGATTTGCGAGAAGCAGCAAGTGGTGAACGAGTACGAAGCGGGCAAGGCGATTCCGAACCAGGCGATATTGGTGAAGATCGAGCGCGCCATATGCATGAAACTGAGGGGCAAGGAGAAAGGCCAACCTCTGCTGAACAAGAACAAGAAGTGAGAAGAACTGCGAGATTGGTTAGCGGGAAGCGAAGTCATCGACGAACTGAACACATTCACTGTCATTGCTCTTCTTGCTTCCTCATTATTTCGTCTCCTTACGTTTTCTGTTCGCCGTCAATCGATTTGCTCATTGGCACATCGATACGATATCTTCAACAATCTAATTAGTGACCTCGTTATGCTTACTACGTGATTAACACGAATTGCGTTTCTTGGAATCAAATTCCACTTTTCCGAGTTACATTTATTACTTGTTTAGTTTCTGTACACGTTGCGTTAAGGTCTCCTTCTGTACCTGTATACCCACTCGCACAACGTCGAAATAAAGCTTCTCCGTTGACTAATCAAAATAATCTTCGATGTCGATCGTGCTGTTTAGTAGATCGTCGCCATACGGAGTCAAGTCGATTTGATTTAGGATCAGATTCTCGAAAGTCTCCTCGAGATCGGTCTCACCGACGAGGACGGCGCCCTTCATCTTGCCATGTTTGAGTATCACCTTGACGTACTCGTTATTCGGCGTTATTCTGACGATGACTTCGTACTGGTTATCGTCCAGTTTCTGCCCATTGAAGAGCCCGAGTAGCACGACTTTGTAACCGAAGAAGCGAGTAACGTGCGCAAAGATTTCGAAGTTGAAATACAAGTGTGGATCTTCATGCTTGAGATGGTGCGATATACAGTGAGCTGCATATGATCCCATTTGTCTTGCCTGTGTCCACAATCGCATCTGAAACCAGTGCTCGGCAGTGGGCCAGCTCGCGGTGCAAATGTCACCAGCCGCGTAAACATCAGGCTCCGAAGTTCGCATTTCAGAGTTTATCTAACAAATCAATTTGATAAGGTCAACTAAAAGGTAACAGTTCATGGCGCTCGTGACTTACTAAAATACCACCGTCTTCAGCTATAATTAAATTATTTCCCGGCAAGAACGCATCGACATTTGGCGTAACTCCCGTAGCGCTGACCACAAAATCGCAGCCAAATATCTTGTCATTTGTGAGCTCCACATAGACAGGCCACTTCTCTGCAGTGACAACACCAATAATGAAACCAGTCAACCTTGAAGATGTTTAAAGATGTTGCCCATCTCACCTTCATCACAGTCAGTTTGAATCATACTTCGTTTCTCACACGGTATATTATCAACATCGTAGTAGAGTTTCCTCACTTCACACTCGTACTCGACACGCACATCTTTCTTCTCACTCTTCAAACTGCCCCTCATCTCCAGACGATCAGCCCAGTCAGGACCCAGAGCATTTCCCAAAATATCGCTGCCTTCGTGCTCGCTCCGCTGCCCATCACTCGCAGTGTATTTCAACCTCTTCGACGGCTCAAGCCGTTCACCGTCGCGATCTCTCTGTTCCTGAAGATGCGGAAGGAAAAACTTTGCAGCGCCCGAGTCGAAGAAGGTGGCACCAATGGAGGTGTGCTTGATAACCCAGACGACGCGACACCCTTCGATTTCGTAGACCAGTTCGGTGGCAATCCCTCCATTTCCGACGACCAAGATTCGTTGCGCATTGACCAAACGTTTCTGGAACATCTTCACTGTCTCGGTGTCGCGAATACCCAACACGCAATTGTTTCGGTCGCCACCATCCTGGTCATCGACGATCAACTTAGGTCTCGCGCCAGCACATAAGCAGATCTTCTTGTACTGCAAAACGCGTCCATTGCTCAAGCAGATCTCGTGTTTGGTGGCATTGATAGCGGTGACTTTGGCCATGATTACATGGACATTGGTATGCTCGTTCTCGATGTGCGATGCGCTCTCCTCGCGCACGTCGAACTCGTCGATGGCTCGTCCCAATGTCTTCACATTGAATGCCACCTTGATGAGTGGCGACGCCGACACGAGAACGACCCGCTCTTGAGGGCAATCGCGTGCCAGGCCCTCGGCGCACGAGACACCTGCGATGCCACCACCAACGATGATGATGGCCTCATTGCCAGTGTCACTCTTCACCTGCTGGTCGTCGTGCTCCATGTGCTCGATGTGCTCGATGTCCGCGTGCTGTTGTTATGTCGATCATGTCGCCATCTGAGCGGTGACTGTCCAGAAGAGTTGCATCGAACTGATTCGCGCGCGTGATATAATTATTCGAGTGTAGCTCGTTTCGAATTTATTGTCTTTCCTGGATCGAATTCGCGTCACACGATCTGCCGGTTCCATGAAAATTACGACAACAAGCTTCTTATTCTTGTCTGCCGTCAGTTTGCTGGTCACAATCGGATGTCACCATTCCTCAACAGACATCAACAGCGAGTCCTCCTCCGAATCTGTGCGAAGCATTCCCGGTTGACGCCATCGAGGAGATCAGGGACCGATTGTTCGTCGACAGCGGAGACTACTTCTGGAACTTGGCCAAGGGAGAGAAACCAGGAGATGACAATCAGCAGTGGTGTAATTACCAAATCTTCAGCACGCTTATCAAGAGTTGGAAGGATGAACGCTCTGAACTCCAACGCTACGTAAGGAATCAACAACAAATCCTAATGATAAAGCAAATGAGTGCAATTAAATGATCGCATCGCCACTCGTAGGA
>JAGGCA010000787.1:0-12434 GCA_022876805.1 Osperalycus tenerphagus | reverse complement strand
CTCCACTTCCAGAATGCTTTTCCTCTCCGCATGAACTTTCATCACCTGCACGGCCCAATCGAGAAGCTGTTCGCCGCGTGGCAACTTGACACGTTCGTGTCGAAGTCGGCCGACGCGAAACTCGTGCGAATCCTCGCGTCTCGGAGACGGGCCGCGAACACGCTCCAACATCGTGTCGCGCTGATTCTGAAGCCAGACCACTGATCGGGAAGTGCCGAACGCTGTGCATGTGAAGTACAGGAGGCGTGTTTCGAACGGGAACAGCATCGGACATGAGTAGGTCAAGAACTCGCACCACTCCGGCTGCGAGCCCGATGAGAGTACAAGCGCATCTTGCACTTGTTGCACTAATTTGTTGGTGATCTTCTTGCTGACGAACTCGTCACTTGGCACGTTGAACGACAACGAATCATGGTGACAGAGTTGCATGAGCGACAAACCGTTGTCTTCGACCTTGTTATCTTTCGACAAGTTGTGGAGATACCTGATGAGCTGAATCACCTCCTCGACACTGCATCCCAAACTTGTGTCAACGCACGTTGACAGAACGCGACGCCGCTTCGACACGGGAGTTGCGGTTAGTGAGTCATCTGAGCCACTTGTACTTCCCAGGAATCGTAGATTGCACATCTGAATTGGAATCTTGCCGTCACTGTCATCGTCATTGTTTTTCAACTCGCGATACACCACCACGTACGTTGGCTCCCAGACGCGCCTCAGCTTCTCTTGCCGGCTGCCAATATCACAATTTTGAATTAGGTGCTGAACGGCCGAAAATAGAGTCCACTTGGGGTTGGACAATTCCAGCTCCAGCTCATTGACGCCTGTTATGTTCGGTCCTCGCAATGCCAGTTTGATTCGCGGCTGTAGCACTGCTTCTTGAACTTCTTCGACGGCTTTGCGATCGGCGCCCGGAGGTACGATTTCCAAATCTGTGGTTTGGTTGATGTTGGTTCGACCTGGACGCGGATCGAACGCAGGAATGAGGGCGTTGAACTGTCGTTTCAAGACGACCTCGTCATCCCAACTGCGTCTCTTTCCGTTGCGCATCTCATAGCACTCATCCTCGAGCATGTCTTCATAGTCATCGTCATCTTCATTTTCGTCATCCTCGTTCTCGTCTTCGGGATCTGGCAACTCTTCCTCGTCCTCCAAGTCAGCCAACAACGTCGCGTGACAGTTCTCGAGGAAGTCGGGCTCGGGTTCGGGCTCGGGCTCGCTCTCGCTTGATGTCGATGTCAGGCTGACTGTCAACCCTTGGTGGCCGTACGATGATGACTGATGTGACAATGAAGAAGAGGCAACGTTCTGGCGGTACTGGAGGGCGGCGTTCGCCAAATTATTAGCGTTTGTCGTCACATTAGAGTGCCCAGGAACAGGCATCATTGACGAAGCACTGTTCGCAACCGACTGGCTCGAAGTGAGTGTTGTCGATGCGGACCCGCCTGGTGCGGTCAGACTCGGATAACTCTGAGCGGTGCTCAGCAATCCACCTAAACAATAAAAATGTTGAGTAACTCACTAACAAAATATTCTTGGGAAACCGGGTGTGTAGGTGGGATTGAAGTAACGTGATTATTACCTTGTAACAAGTTGTTAGATACAATATTACCAGTGGAAGGATCTGAATTAACAGACATTTCCTCAAGTAAGTCAGCAAGGATTTCTAGAGGAAAGACCGCACGATTAGTAAGTATCACCAGTTAGAGAAAGACTGACGAACAGATGGGAACTAGACTTACCGGGAATATTGGATGAGAGTGCAAATCGCACCAAGCTACACACGTTGCTGGAGCCGCGTGACAGGAGCGAGTTACCCGAATTGGCCACGTTCGTAGCGTTCGTGTTGGCATTCGAGTTACCACTCGCCCTTCGGCGTGCAACCGCCGCGATCGTTTCGAGCAGACTAACTGTTGAGTCGCTGGCCAGCATATTGGTATTGAGCGACAGATTGGGAACTGACACGCTCATCGCGTTTGAGTGCTGGTTCGCGTTCGACCGCGACGGCTGTGCATTCGACTCTATCGTCGAGTGGATGTGAGGCTTGGTCGTAGTCGGGGTATCACTTTGGCGCCATCGGTCCTCATCGTTCGTCTTGTTATTCTCGTTCTCGACAAGACACTCTTCGTTCTCCTCCTGGGTCGGCGACAAGCCCATGCTGACAGGTTCTGCACACTCAGCTAGAGCCGTATCGCCGCTCGCACGCACGAGTACGTTCTCAGACATAGCCATAGCCTGAGCTGCCTTCTTCACAACCAGGCTGTCAGCAGACGAAGCCTGCTCTGTGCAAGCCACCGTGATCTTCGTACTGCTCGATGATGATGACGGTTCAAGTAAACTCGATGTTGAGCTACTCTTACGGCTGACGAACATGCTTGATGGCAGACTGCCCTTAGCTGACGCCGTGCCAGTTGTTCTTGTCTCGGCTAGTCCTCGACTCGCAGCTGCTGTTGACGGTGCTACTGCCGCAGCAGCAGCGGCGGCGGTTGACGATGACATGGATGAAAATGATGTCAACGTTGCATTGTACTTAAGATGTGCTTCCGGATCAAATCCAGGAGCCAGTTTCAGATCAAATTTTCCTTCCGCACCCATTCGGTACGAGTTTGACCCACTGTGATCCCAGGTGACATCGATCCAGCCGTTGTGCAATTCGCCTGTTATGGCTCCTTCTCCTGTGGGTACCTTGCCGCCCTCAACACTTGTGCCCAAATGGCCTTCACCGTTGTCTTGATTGCGCCACTTCCAGTCGGGCCCACGCACAACTCGTGCACCAACAGTCATATATCGCAACTGCTGACGGACCAAACGGCGCTGCTTTCTCAAATTAGCTTCTGCTTCTTTGGCCACCTTTCCCAGATCGTCGCACACACCCGTCACGACTCCGTAAATCTCGAGTCCGGACACCGACAGATAATGCGTCTGTCCGCTGGCGTTTTTGCCCGTCTGCTGCAGCCTGATGTGCCGCCAGCCATGTGTTTCATCAGGTGACACCTCGAGCGGCCATGAAGCCGTCGAGCCTGGTTCGTTGAGCGAACAGTCATCAGAATGCGTGTACAGAGTGGTCCAACTGGATCCGTCCTTGGATACTTGAAAGAGCCAGCTGCGCAGCGCCGACCTGCCATAGCCGCGGGCATGCCGCAGAGTGTAACACGTCGGGATGATCCACACTCCGAGATCGATGGCGAACCAGGCGCGCTTGTCATCGTTCGTGTGACAATTGAGAGCAGACGAATCACGACTGAGGATATCTTCGAGCCGACCGTAGGGCAAGTTGCGACCTTCTGAAGACGTCACTACGACGAGTCCCGTTTGTGCCGGGTTGACCCACTCAGTAGAAGTTTTGCCATTGGTTCCAATCCAGTAAATCAGTCCAGTCTCATCGAAATCTCTCTGGTGCGTGAACACAATTTTTGCACCGGGTTCTTTGAGCTTCTTGACGAAAGTGAACGTCGACCGGTCATAGTCATACCACTGCTTGGCGACCATCTTGGCGAGGTACTTTTCCAGCTGGCTCACCGTCGTGAGCGGTTCAGTCTTCAAACAGCGGCCCTAGAAAATTAACAAGAAAACGATAACAACAAAATCGGCTCGTGAACGGCGAATCGCTTACCGTCCGGTCAATGAGCGACGTCTCACCAGGCGCGCGTTCCAATCGAAATCGCAGTCTTCGCGTCAGTATCTGCAAACCATACCCATGACCGGGTGAATCGTAGAGAATTACAGGCAACTTTTCGATCGACTCGAGTACGGCAACCAATTTCTTGACGAGAGCGGGCGCAACACCCGCACTGCCGATCTCCGCCTTGAATATGTCGAGTCTCTCACTCAGCATCTTATCACTCGAATAATTTCCCGTCCACGAGAACTTCCTACGGTTCTTGGTAAATAGTTTGATAAGCGCCTGCACCAAGCCAGACGAGTGCATCTCGTAAGCCGAGATGGCTTGCTCATCCTTGAGCAGTGCGGCCAGTTCTCTGAACGCGCTGTCCATGATCTCGCGCCAGTCGTTCGTGTCGCGGTAATTAGTCGCTTGTTTATCACAGGCAAGTTCAATTTGCGCAACGATGTTGGCCAATTTGGCAACCGTGCTTCGCGGTGTCGCTTGTGCGGTCTTGAAGTACGCGTCATAGATCTCTTTTGCCTGACTTCTAACACGCTGCTTGAGCGCTTCCAATTTCGATCTGAGACGCTTGCCTCGTCGACCGCTCCACCCCGCAGCGAATTCCGGACCGAGTGACGTCTCGGCGGTGAATGAGTGTTTCGTACCACGATTTGATTCAAATATGAAACCGCCGAGGTCGTCACGGAGGATAGTTGCTTGTTGAGCACCGTCTGAATTGTGAATGATCACTTCGCCTTCGCGTCGACAACTCAGCGACCAATTGCCGACAACAAGTCGAAGCGAGCTGGACGACGACAGAATCGACTGGCTCACCATTCCCGGTTTCACCTGGACGCGAGCGCGTTGCAATTTCTCTAAAAACTCGCCTCGATTTTCCGAACTATCAGTGCCACCTTCGGGCGAACCGCTCGAGTACATCGTTGCCAATTTGCCATCGAGGATGAACCGGAACCAGCCGTTGCTTCCGTTGGACAACTCCAGAGCAGCAGCATCGGACCACAAGTAAAGACAGTCTCGACCTCGAACGACACTCCAGTCGCGCCAGTGGTAAGGTCGACCTGGCATAATTTCTTTCGCGTCATCAGTCGACAGATCATCCTCGTCGTTTCCTGGCTCTTTTATCTTGTTCTTGTCGTCTTCATCATCGGTGAGCGATGACGATGGGCCATTTACGCCAGTGAGAGCTTGCACTTTGTTGAAGACGCCCAAACGAGCAAAGTGTTCCAAGTATATTGCAGAATTTTTAGACATGAGATCTTGGATCACTTGTAGTGCGAGCAAATAGCAGTCGTCGTCCTCTTCGGAATCGAGCACGTTGGCCACCACCTCGACGATCTGTGATGGCATTGTAGGCACGTCAGCACTCAGTTCCTGGACTTGTTGCGCTTGGATGTAATGTGTCATCTTGCGAATAAGATTTAAGCTCGACTTGCGCACAGCTCTGATCATCGTGTTCTGGAAAGTCTGGCAGAAGACGGGCAACAATCGAGCCAAGTACTGAGGTGCCATATCCGGATCTCCTTTCGGTTCCAACGATTCATCACTGTCGGCATTCTCACTCTTGCTATCACATTTGGACGACGTATTCTCACCGACAGGGCACATCCATTCGCCAGGCGATTGCAGAATGGCGGCCACTTCTCGGTGTCCCTCATCGTTTCGTTCACGTGCCTTGTCCAGTGGTGTCTTACCATCTTCATCTCGCAAATCTGGATTAGCGCCATGACGAAGCAGCACCTTCACAACACCGGGGCGGCCAAAACAAGCAGCATAGTGCAGCGATGACGACCTTTGACCTTTGTTGACATCGGCGCCTCGTTCACATAGAAACTCGACCATTTCCTGTGTGCCAAATGCGGACGCCCAATTGAGCAGCGTCTGACCGACGTCGTCCATGAAGTTCACTTCGATGCTTCCCGAATCGATGGCGTCGATCAGCGCATCGGTATCTTTGCTTCTTATGCAGTCGATCAGCTGTCGATGGGTCCTCTCTCCAGCGCTGTCCAGACGTCGGAACGATGGAAGTCGCGACGGACCAGCTGACGGCACGATTGATTTGGGCAAAGCTTTGCGGCCTTCGAAGAGCAGGACCAAGAGCAGGTCGACTAAGCGCATCGTGTCGAGTACACAGCGTTCGTCTCCTTGCAGAGCGCTCTCGATCGCTTCGGGAAGTGCGGATCGCAGCAGGTTGTGAGTGATGCTCGGCGACCCGCGACATAACGTCGACAGCAGACTGATGACGGTTGAAAGACTCGGTGATGATTTGGTTTCAGGAGTGGCGGAGGCCATGAGCGACGGTGAGGATGAGACGATGCCTGGACTGAGGTGATGAGTTGGATTCGCTACGCTTGACAATCTTAGAAGTAGTTGTTGCACGAGACCATGCTCGGCTAGCGGCGCGGGATCGACGCCACGTCGCGTGAATCGGTCAGCCAGAGACGCGAAGCACCGCAGGGCACCATCGGCCACATGACTATCTTCGTGCTTCAACAGAGTGGACAGCGAGTCGACACAGCTGGCCAGTGACGAGTCCTGCGGTTCAATTTTGCTGCACAATCGCGAGACAACAGCCATCGCCGAGTGGAGAGTATCTTTGTGCACAAAGCAGCCGTTATCACGGATGAATGAGAGAACACAGTTCAGGCCTCCTGATTCAAACACGGCGCCCGCCTCGCGGGTGCAGATCAGCTCGAGCACCTACCAGGGACAAATGAGATGTGAGAAAGGTGCTATCAGGACATGAGCCACTCGCCGCTTACCTTGATGCACTGCTCGGCCAAATCCCTACTGGTGCGTGTCGACACATCGGCCACCACCAGACGGTTGCACATGGCCTTGATGGTGCCATCGACAGCGACAATGCGCCGCGTGCACTCAGCAGAAACGTCCAGGTAATAGGTGATGGCGCGGGCCGTCACTTCGAGTACGTTGTCGGGGGCGCACTCATCGAGAAAGATGCGACACAGGGCTGGCAGAAATGTGCGGGGCGGACAACTGGAATGAGAAGAAGAGAATTAGCTGTGAACGTCACGTGCACATGCAGACCACCAGCAACGATTCATGATTGCGTCATCCGCTCGGGAGAGGAGCCAAAACAGAGTTCACGAGCGAGCTAAAAATGTTGAACTCGCACCTCGCAACTTCGCGGGAGTGAAACAAACAAGGTCACTGCCACTCGTGTCACCTGATGATCGAGACACGGTGGTGGCCCGATGTCCAGGAGAACGCATAAGCACGGGAGCAAGAGAATCGCATGCATGTGACGGCGTCTGGACTGACCTCTCGAAACATCGATCAACGTTGTCGGACATGAGCAGCAACATGCAGAGCTGCTCGGCCGCGATCAGCTGCATGTCTCGCTCGTCTCCTTGGCCCATGGAGAGCCACTCCAGCAGCGTTTCGGGGTCCACTTCTGTCATGATCACGTCAAGTACGAGCTTCACTCGCGAAGGCCAGATTTAAAAGCCAGACTTGACATGGCCGATCATGACTGTGCATTGCGAGCAGGCGCAATCAGCACCATCGACCTCTACAATCGACAATCGACCATCGACCTGACCTGGGAGTCAGCTGGAACAGGTGACGATTTAATAACCGCCACTCTATTAACCAGCTCTGACATGGGCCAATTGATGCGGACGGTGTGCTTCTACTGGCGTCGAAGTGCCTACTTCGGACTCGCTCTCTTGTACGCGGCTCTCGTTTGGCTCTTGGCCTCGTTCACGATGGTAAGGCACCGGGCTAACTATTTCCGAGTCAGGAGACGCGACAGTCCACCGCAAAATTTGCTTCATCCGTCGCTTGGAACGCATCATTTCGTCAGGCTCAAGGTACTACGTCCGGTGACAGCGATCGGCAAATATTTTCTAATCATAATCATAATCATATCGAGTGTCAACCCACGCTTTCCGCTCTTCGCAGGACGTCAAACTTCACTATGTTGCCAATGGTGACGAGAGAAGACCGATCATGTTGCTCTTGCATGGATTTCCCGAGTTTTGGTATTCGTGGCGACATCAACTCAAGGAATTTAGTCGAGATTACTGGGTCGTGGCGCTTGACATGCGAGGTTATGGGGAGAGTGATAAACCCACAGGAGTGGCCAACTATGCAATCAACATGCTGGTAGATGATGTCAGACATTTCATGGAGAGTGTCGGTCGGACGAAGATGGTGCTGGTCGGACATGACTGGGGCGGTGTGGTCGCGTGGAATGTGGCCGCCAAGTACCCCGACCTGGTGGAGCAGCTCATTATTTTGAACGCTCCTCACCCGAAACATTTCATCGAGCTGTTCCGTTCTAGCTGGCGGCAATTCTTCATTTCATGGTACATGTTATACTTCCAGTTGCCTCTCCTCCCCGAACTTACTTTCCTGAGCAACGACCTCGCCATTTTCGACACCGCGTTCAGATCGGCTGACAAACGCAATCTGTGTACCAAAGAAGAAGTCGAGTGCTACAAATACGTTTATTCGAAGCCGGGCGCCGTCACGGCTTCACTCAACTATTACCGAGCTAATGCGATACAGTTCAGATCGAAGCGATCCGGCGATCCGTTCTTCATAACACAGCCGACGCTCGTTATTTGGGGCAAGAATGATACCGCTCTCTCTCTCCGACTGGCCACCGGCTGTCAGAAGTACGTCCAAAATTTAACTGTTCGCATCATCGACGACTGCTCGCACTGGCCGGCAATGGACAAGCCCGATCTTGTAAACAAGTACATGCGAGAATTCTTAATGTGATCCGATTCGTTACCAATTGTACGAAGCATTTTCTCACAGTGAATGGTTACAAATGTTGTATTGACTCTCTATTTTCTACTCAAGTTGAAGTGAAATTAATGTTACTACTTATTAACCACTGTTAATCAATAACATTGTTCGGCTATGCTATTATGAAACAATGACATAGCTCTCGTTGTATTCGTATGTACAGAGATCTGTACATGTAACGTTGCCCGTCTCCTGGTGCACGATGCATGGATTCTGTTCAAATATTGGGCAGATGGTCGAAGATGTTGCGATTGTTGTGAGCACCACCAGTTGTCGGCTTGCCTCTGCTCTGTACGGTCCGCGAGTGCAGTTGCAGTGGTTTGATCTCGGGTGTGCCACTCAGGTGAGGCAGCATCGGCTGACTGTACTGTTGGTGGAACCATTTCGAATTTGGTTAATTGCATTTTGCCGCGAAAGTGTGACTGTTTACTTACTCTTGATCGCTGTCGGAATTTTAACTGCATTTCGTCAGTCTCTAATTCGGGTATCTTGACGTTGTTAAAGTAGGCATGTCTGAGTAGCTGTTCGCATGACGGCCTCTTTTGAGGATCCTTGTCCATACATCGTTTCAAGAAGTCGATGCCCGCCTCGTCGACATTTTTCGGAATTTTCCCATGAAGCGTCTCGGATATCTCGGGCTCTGGTATCGTGACACCAGAGAAGAAATCATTGTTCTTGAATACGTGCATGTGTCGAGGAATCAAGTCGCCGAGTGTCTTGCGGATCAGGTAGAGCTGGTCAACGTCGGACTTGCCGGGCCAGAGCGCTTCACCCCGCATCAGTTCGGCCGCCACGCACCCGATGGCCCAAACATCCACAGCTGGTCCATACTGGGTATCGCCGACCAACAGTTCTGGCGATCGGTACCATCGAGTGGCCACATAATCGGTATAATTCTCACCTGGGTTTAGAGTGCGAGCGAAACCGAAATCGCAAACTTTTACTATACAGTCCTTGGTCAGGAGAATGTTTTCCGGTTTGACATCACGATGAATGCACTGCCGATGGTAGTAACAATCTGGTTAATTGCGATTGCCGATAAACTCGATTCACTCACGTTGTGCTCATGACAGAAGTTAATGGCATTGGTCGTCTGCCAAATGATGCGCTTCGTCAGGTGATCAGGAACTCCTTTCGGATACTTCTCGAGGATGTCCAGAACGGTGAGCTCGCAGTACTCGAACACTAAATGAAGCTTCCGTTTCCGGCGGAATACTTCAATCAAGTTGATTAAATTCGGATGCTTGAGTTGCTGCACGAAATATATGTGCAAACAGATAAATAATGACGTGATTGCGATAAAAATAGCAAACAAATATTTGCTATTTATGTAAATATAATACGCATGCATTGCGTAATGGCTAATGAAGACCATCATAGCATCATACCTTCAGCATTCTGATTTCCCGTAGCGCGATTTTCTTGATGAGTGGATCATCCTCGGTCTCGACGTACCTGTGACAGGGAGAAAGAGATAATATGTGAGTATCACGCGAACGAACTCGAGACAGACAGACAGACAGACAGCGAGCACGGCGGGTCGATGGTGCACAAGACTGGAGTCAAGCGTAAGTCTGTCTAGTCTGCACAAATCATGGAAGACTAGCAACTTGGTCAATGTGATAACATAGCAATGTATGAATAAGTACTGAAGAAATAAATAAATACTGAAGAGACGTACTTCTTGACAGCGACCAACTGGCCAGTCTCTCTGTTCCTGCACTTGAACACGACGCCGTAAGATCCTTCACCAATCTTGGATATCTTCTCATATTTCTCCATGGTCGGCGTGTAGTGCTGCCGATACGCTTTCCTGATGACAATGGAATCGAGGCATATAATGACAAATCGATAGAAGTTCGTATCGCTTGTTTCCGTTCAATAGTAAATATATGCTAACATCACAAACGGATGCCTATCTGCAAACCTTGTGGTGCACAGAACAGCGCATACATTTATGCAATGCGTGGCCACATGTAAGACACTCAGACGATTATGTTGACAACATTCGGACAACAATTAGCAATTAAGGCAGATGAGCAACACTTACTGAATGTAATAGAACGGCATAGCTGATGGGTATCTGACGAGCCAGGAGCGGGGAATGTTTGTCGCATTTCTTAACTTTGCCATGGAAACAATGGCATTGCATGCGTATATCATCAAGCAAAACACAACCTCGACCGACCACAGTATCATTCTGTACACTGCAGTTTGGCTTTTTTCCTATGTATACCCACAAACCACAGCGTTATGCTAAGTGAGTCGGCCATAAATGAGCGACATATTTACTGGACTCGCTGCAATTTTTCGCTCAAATTCGGGTTATGAAATTCACTCATTCTTAGGTTATCTGACTATCATTCAGGTTTATACCTGCTGCACTTATCAGGCAAATTATGTCAGCGATGGACAAGAACATAGGGAGCAGAGCACTGTGAAACAGAAATTGGCTGACGACAAACTCAAAGTACGCGGTTCAATTACTGACAATGGTAAGACTTACCGAAAAGGAGATTCGAAATTGATAAGAGGCATGTCGAGCATCAGTTTCGTCCGTCCAAGAATGTAGAACATTTCCGATGAGTCGTGCTGATATCGTCTATGTTGAGTTGGGAGAGTTCGCTGAGGAGACAGAGAGGAATCTGCGATCGCTCGCCGACCACACATCATAGTAATGGTCATCGGAAGCGCGCATCTATTTATTTGCTCAAGCACACAATTGAAATAAACGTACATATTTGCCTAATACAATCGACGAATCAGTCCCATCGGCATGATGGCAGTGGAGTCAGGATACACGCAAAATCTGGTTGCACAAAGACCATCACGGTCATGGCTCAGTGATGTTCCTCGCGCGCGTCACTAACAGCGCGAGGCTATCGAGACCGTTGCGGTTATTTCATTAGAAATTTTAAAACAACGCGACAAGCATTCATCAAATTGTTGGACGTGTAGTGGACGTTGTGCTTGCTGCAATCAATCAGGTTCTGGATCACCGATGCACAGACACTACGATTTAACCACTTCGTCATCATCATCATCATTTCATAACTCATAGAACAACTTTAAACGTGATCATTAGGCCAAGGAAGTTTACGTATTTAAAACGATCGGTCTACGTGTTTAAATAGGCACTAAAAACTTAGCAAATAGACGTTTAATAGGCGTGATCGTTTACGCGAATTTAAAGGTTGCAATAATAAGAACAGATTTCAAGTTGTTAAATTCAAATTGGTGCCGATTATCACTAAATACGTTTTTACAGAGACTGAAGCTACGTTTTACATTTGAATTCTTAACGAGTGCAATACTTGAATCTTGTGACATCTTTAATTGACAACGTTGGTTCCAAACCCAGTTAGCTTCGTTTGTCCAACTTGCAGAATATCTGCAATCTGCGACACGGTTTTCAAACCGGAATTCTTCTGCATTGTTCTGCAGGTCATTTATTTTCCTTCAAATTTCAGGCTCGAATTGTCGACCACGTTTAAGTGATGTCATGTCAGTGTCCAGTCGGTCATGCGCAGTACGATGGCGACCAAAAAACCGCGAAATAGGCACTAATAAAGTAAAATAGGTCCTTAACGCGGCATTTAGGCGCTTAAGGTTCCAACCACTTAAATAGATATTTATAGGTGGCAACAAAAATGTGTAATTTGCTGTAATTATGACTTTTATAAAGTATGTATCATGTTCTAACCCCTACCGCAAATTTAGGTATTTTAGGTAAATATCTAAACTTCCGCAGCCTAGTGATAGTAGGATTGCTTTGCAGTGAAGAAATACATGAAATATAATAAACAACGACTTGTGGGCGAAACAAGTCATTATTGCTGTTCAATGGTCGACCATCCATGATTCATGGTCCCCACCTGTCGAGTGTCCTCCATTCCACATCGTCATTCCGGTCACTCGTTCAGTTCTTTGAGCGACGCCAAGCAGTTCTTCAACAACTGCACTTGAGACTAGAAATAAAACATTTTTACTGCCTCAGTCAGTTGGAAGGATTTTCCATACCTTTGCATGTTTT
>JAGGCA010000744.1:57379-73561 GCA_022876805.1 Osperalycus tenerphagus | reverse complement strand
TTCTCGGCTAATTGAGTGACTTTGCGCATGTAATTTACTCGTCGATCCCGAATGTTTGCTGAACGCGTTTTGTTCAATTTGAAAAACACTTTTCATCGAGTATACTCTCAAGTGACGATGTCGGGTGAGGGGTCATTTCAAGATGGAATTTCCCGAGTTCTAATGCAGATCTGCCCTCGAACTATGGTGCAACAAGGACAACATTTGTGGTACACCACACCCAAATTCCCATCACATTCCCATAACATTACGCCAACTCTAAGTACTGGTTCCCACACATTCATCACAAAAATCAGTTTCTACATTTATAACTTTTGACCGGATTCATACTCGATGCTCAGATGTTGGTGCATTCATATGAAAGATAATAGTCAAAATGTCTGTATATCAGGCTACGAACTAAAATAATGCCATACGTATTTAGCATTTGGTGTTCGAAGAAACGCACGTTTACAATTGCAAGAAAAATAATGAGAATCGACATGATACGAAACGCATATTGAATAAGTCTGCGGTCGATCCTTATTAATTATCTCGTAAATGTTCATATTTAAAGGGAATGGTTCATTTCAAATGTGTGCGACGCATAACTGGGTAAGTTTCTCTACCATTACTAATTTTGTCCTGTGTCACATTGCTAACTAAGCTTGAGCAGCTTAAGATTATCATTCTTAATTGACGAAACTAAACTTGTCGAAGAAGCGAAGGAATTAGTAATTAGAAATATTTCTGTAGAGTGATTTAGTGATAGTTATTCCTGGAGAGTTGCTGACGCAGGTACGACCATGCGAGTTGCTGTTTCAGGCAGAAATATGTTGGAACTGCAATTCACAGAACATACGTCGATTAATAGCACGTCATTTGGCAAGTGTTTATGTGTGTTTATCGCGCAAAACTGACTCTGATCAATTGTTCTTCATGCATGCGCACCTGTGCGTAAGAGCTGCTCTTCTTCACCGGCACTAATTAATTAATTCATTTGTCTTCTTCAGTGTGTGTTCTCTATTCACGGTGGCATCGTGTCAATCAAAATTAGATAATTAGTTAATTAGGTTGGTGGCGCGCGTGTCGCGTCGCGATTTCCACGTAGATCTCGTGGCTGATCGTCGATCGTTTGCCGCAGCGCGACTTCAACCCAGCAAGTCACACAGAGATCTCATCACTCCATTACATTCCACTCTGATCCGTCGTCGGTTCGGCTCTGCTGTGGCCACCACCATCATGAAGCTGCGTCAGTTGAGGTTGCTCTTCAGACGCAACCTGATCAAGTTCGTCATCCTCCTCGTGCTGCTCTTCATCACGCTCTTCATCGTCACGCGGCTGCCCATCGGGTCACACACCGAACACGACCGACACCGGTAAGTCAGCCGTCCACACGTGCCACTTGTAGGCCTTCCTTTCGCCATGACTACTCACTGTTTCGTTTCGCATTGCTCGGGCAACAGGATCTCGCCGAAACTGTCAGGAGTGCACGAGGCTCGTCGCGCTCACGAAGCCAAGACGAGCAACGATAGGGACTCGGAAGCATCGATCAAGGTTAAGAGATCGAAAGTGGCAGCTATCTTCCGGGAAGACGCCGCTGGCAACTACGAGCCGCGACATGTGCCCAGTTTGGCACCGGTCGACACCAAAGTGGACCTGTCCCGATTCGACGACATCGACAAGAATGAGGTGAATTCACTGAAGAACGAGTATGGCATCAATGTGGTGGCATCGCGACACGTCGCCATGGACAGACCAATTCCCGACCTGCGTCATCCGGAGTGCAAGCATTGGTTATACCCGGAACAACTGCCGTCCACCACAGTCGTCATCGTCTTCCATCAGGAGGTATGCGTTCCGTGCATGTCTTGCAAGCCTCTCAATTTCTGACTGTTCTGCTTTTTACGCAGCCATTGACAACGTTGATGAGGACGGTGCACTCGGTCCTGCTGCGGTCGCCGCGCAAGGTGCTCAGAGAGGTACTGCTGGTTGATGATTGCAGTGACAAGGAGGAACTCAAAGGGCAGCTGGTCGATTACATCAATGAGCACTTCGGTCCGTTTCAGCACGAATGGCATCCAGAACAAAGCGCCAGTTTAGAGCAGGGCAACTTTGGCGAGCATCTGGACGAGCGTAGTGGAAAAGTTAGATTGATTCGGAACCAGTTGCGACAGGGCCTGATTGGAAGTCGGTCGCGTGGTGCCGAGGAGGCTTTCGGTGAAGTGATCGTCTTCTTGGACGCGCACTGTGAGGTCTCCTACAACTGGCTGCCACCGTTACTCGCTCCCATTGCTCAAGACAGCAAGACGCTCACCGTGCCAATCATCGACGGCATCGACTCGAATCACTTCGAGTATCGACCTGTCTACTCTCACAACGACCAGCACTTTCGCGGCATTTGGGAGTGGGGAATGTTGTACAAGGAGATCGCTCTTGGTAAGATCATCTCGTAAAGTGTGAAGTTTGACTCGTGCCTCAACAATTTTTGTATCGTTGCAGACATGAAATCGCACCTCAAAACTCACCGCGTTTCCGAGCCATATGACAGTCCCACGCACGCGGGTGGCTTGTTTGCCATCAATCGCAAATATTTTCTCGAACTAGGTGGCTACGATTCTGGTCTGCTGGTTTGGGGTGGCGAGAATTTCGAGCTGTCCTTCAAACTCTGGCAGTGTGGAGGGCGTCTCCAGTGGGTGCCTTGCTCGCGCGTCGGACACATTTACCGTCCGTTCATGCCGTACTCGTTCGGATCGCTCGCTCAACAGCGCAAAGGGCCGCTCATACTGACCAACTACAAACGCGTCATCGAGGTTTGGTTCGACGATCAGTACAAAGAGTATTTCTACACGCGCGAACCGCTCGCGCGATTCTATGATCCTGGGGATATCCGTAAACAGCTCGAGTTCAAGGTAGGGACCTACTCGCAAGTAACATGTTTCAAAAACTAACTTTACTTTGTTGTTCTAGGAGCGTTTACAGTGCAAATCGTTCGACTGGTTCATGAAGAACGTGGCAAGCGATGTGTTCCGCGACTTTCCACGCCTGCCACCCAACGTGCATTCGGGCGAAATGCGGCACGTCAAGTCAGGACAGTGTCTCGACACGGGTGGCTCGCAGCCGCCTCAGACTGTTTTCTTGTCGTATTGTCACTCGCATGGCGGCAATCAGCTATTCAGGTTGAATGAAGCGGGACAGCTGGGCGTCGGCGAGCGGTGCGTCGACGCGAATCGGGACCGGATGACGCTCATCTACTGCAAACTTGGCACCGTCAATGGCCCGTGGAAGTTCGAGGGCAGCAGCTTGGTGCACGTCAATCTTAACCTGTGCCTGACGTACAGCGACCGCTCCGGGCAGGTGCACCTGGCTGACTGCGACGCTCGTGACGAGGGCCAGAAGTGGGTCTGGAAAAAGGCGAAACCAAAGGGTGGTTAGATTGACCGAGCGCGGTCCAGACTACGTGCGCTCCGAATTCCTTCGTGATTTGCCAGTGATCTTATGCTTCCGTTTACTATTCCAATTGCATTGATTGTTTGGTTAATTTTGTTTTAAGTTAATTTATTACTTATTTACTCGAGTGCCTTCTACGCTGTTTCCAGTGACGCATCTCGCGTCTTCTGTATTATTGAGTAATTACCTATTTCTTTTACGATCAAAATACCTGAGTCCCAAGTGCGACTTCCATCGATTGGAAATTCGACCGATTCGAGTCATTATTCCAACGCGAATGCAATAAAGTTGTATGTAAGGACCTACATACACTATCCAGTCAAATGTGTCCTTTGTCATAACTTGCTGAACGATGCGATACGAAAGTAGTGTCACGACTTCAGACTGGCCACCCGGGTGCACATCGACCAGATTCCAAGCAGAGGCGCTTTTCTGATGAAATCGCCCAGATGGCTCGTTCGCGCCCAGATGGTTCGTTCGCGACCAGATGGCAACACTTTCTCTGCACGTGTGATTGCCAGTGATTCGGCAAATTCACTAAGTTCTCTAAACTGAATTAAGACCAAACTGACGGATACCACCATGTCGCGAGGATCCAGCGCCGGTTTCGACCGACACATCACCATCTTCTCACCTGAGGGACGACTCTACCAAGTGGGTGAGTGACTCGATTGTGTTCCCCGACGAATGACGGTGCTGATTGTCTTGTCTGTCACATTGGCAGAGTACGCGTTCAAGGCGATCAACACGGCTGGCATCACATCGGTGGGCATGAGGGGCGTCCAGAATGCAGTAGTCGTTTCGCAGAAGAAGGTGGAGGACAAGCTGATGGACCCATCATCGATGGCGAACGTGCACCGCATCACCCCAGGAATTGGATGTGCCATCACCGGAATCGTGCCGGACTGCTACTCGCAGGTGCAGCGCGCCCGATACGAGTCGGCCTCCTTCCAGTACAAGTACGGCTACGAAATCCCGGTTGAGGTGCTCACCCGTCGCATGGCCGACATCGCTCAGGTGTACACGCAGAATGCCGAGATGAGACCGCTCGGAACCAGCATGATGCTGATCGCTTACGAGGAGGGCAAACCGATGCTCTACAAGACTGATCCGGGTAGGTAGTGGGTAATTGGTTTATTCTACATATGGTTTCACATAAATTTTACTTTATCATACAGCCGGATATTACTGCGGGTATCGCGGGTGCGCCGTCGGTGTCAAGGCAACCGAAGCTGCCAATTATTTGGAGAAGAAGCTGAGGAAGCGCACTGATTTCAACAAGGATGAAACGATCCAGTTGGCTATCACGGCGCTGAGCAACGCGCTAGGAGCCGACTTCAAGCCGAGCGACATCCAAGTGGGACACGTTGATGAGAATGGTGTGTTCGAGCTGCTCGACGAAGTGCAGATCGACAAGCACCTGACCGCCATCGCCGAGAAGGAGTGAAATGAATTGGTCGCTTTCACTAAGAAAATCAATTTATTAATATTTCTAACTTTATCATCGTTGATTATTTATCTGGTTCTATGAGGGTCCGCCTTCATACGCAACGGAATGTTTACAATCCTGATTGCAGACAGTAAATTTCGACACATGACAACTTTAGACTAATGCAAAAATCTGATGCTCATCTTCTCCTCAACGTCGGTGCGCTCTAAAATTTTGCAGAACTCTTCGAAGTTGATGCACCGATCGCCGTCTTTGTCGGCCTCCATGATGGTCCTGTCGGCGATAGACGCCAACTGTTCCTGGCTGATGTTCGCGCCGACCATCATGTGGAGCACGGCGAGCAGTTCCTCTCGTGATATCTTCTCATCCTCATCGAGGTCGTACATTTTGAATGCGAATCGCAGCTTCTGTCGGCGCGAGTTGAGCTTGTTTCGCCCGTCCATGGCGGCCATCACTGAGGGCAGCACATCGATGGTGGGCGGCGCGGACTTCTTGACCGGACGGAAACGGGCCAGGACGCGCATGAATTGTCGAAAGTTGATGCGCTCGCCGTCGACCGACTCAGCAAAGAAGGCTTGGACGATGCGCTCCCCCAGAGGATTGATGGCCAGTTCGGGGATGCGCAGGAAGTCCTCCCTGGTCAGAGACCCGTTGTCGCTCTTGTCCAGGCTCGTGAATCGCGAATAGAGGCGCTCGATCTGAGACGAGGAGACTAAAACGGACACGATTATTTATTTATTTATATATTGCAATTAATCATTTCAATTATTGCACTGTACGTTCGAAACCAGACAAGGACACGAGATAACAATACAACGGGATTTTAGTACTCACATCCGGTCTCTTCGTTGATTAGTCGAATCTCTTCATCCTGGAGCATGAGAGAGGACTTGTTGCCCATGGTGGTTAATCGTTAGTCGGATAATTTCCAATAGTCGTGTAGTGGTTTTGTCGAAAATTGGTCGTATCGTCACAACCTGTAGTCTACTTTCTTGTCCTCGTTCCCGTTCGTCGTTGGTCGTTCGTCTGTCTTCCGCTGCTCGGCGCTCGTGTCAATACCAATGCGCGACTGCAGCGCTCGAAATGGTTGAGTTGCGAGCCACGAAGCAATATTGGAATGCGAACGACACGATTCGGCGATACAGGAATGGGATGGGAGTGAGTCTGAATAACTGAATCACAAATTAGGAATTAGGAATTAGGATTGAGTGCCAACTGACGACCGCAATCAACATGAAATGCGCGGCTCCGTGTCCGCATTAATTGCTGTTCGGTTTGATCCAAATGTGACGCGTCCTTGTGTAATCGAAGACGTGCCACGAATGTAACGCGATTCGATTCACGCCTCCCCTTCCGTCTGTCTCTGTTCGCCGCGATGTGCCACATTCAGTGATTCATTCCATTCCAGAAAAAGTGCCTGTCATTTATTTTTGTATGCTTTTCATATTTAACTTTATTGCCATTTTGTATTCGCCACGAAAATGTCTCAACGAGAGGAAGCGTTAAAATTCGAAACTAGTCGTATCAAGGCGTTGCAAGAAGAACGTCTACATATCCAGACGAAGACATTCACCAAGTGGATGAACTCTTTTTTGTCCAAGGTACGTTCGTAGCCTATCGCCTTACGTTTTCACGCGTCTCTGCTTATCGACAGGCTCGCATGGAAGTTGACGACCTATTCACGGACCTCGATGATGGGAAAAAGCTGCTTAAACTTCTGGAGATCATAAGCGGTGAAAAACTGGGCAAGCCAAACAATGGCAAGATGCGGGTGCACAAGATCGAAAACGTGAACAAAGCGCTCGCCTTCTTGCACACGAAAGTGCGACTCGAGTCTATTGGTGCTGAAGACATCGTCGACGGGAACAAACGACTCATTCTCGGCCTCATCTGGACCATCATCCTCCGATTCCAGATTCAAGACATATCTATCGATGAGGTCGAGAACGAGGCAACGACGGAGAAGAAGTCGGCTAAGGAGGCGCTACTTCTGTGGTGCCAGCGGAAGACGGCCGGCTATCCGTACGTCAGCATTCAGGACTTCAGCTCGTCATGGCGGTCAGGGATGGGCTTCAACGCACTTATCCACTCACACCGTCCAGACGTAATAAATTACAGTGCCTTGAATCCGACAAATCACATCGAAAACTTGAATTATGCATTTGACGTTGCTCAACGCGAATTGGGTATTCCGCGGCTGCTGGACGCCGAAGATGTCGACACGAACAAACCCGACGAGAAGTCTGTGATGACTTACGTATCCACCTGTTACCACTCGTTCGCGCGACTTATCAATGAGAAAATAGGCGGTCGCCGAATCGCCAACATCATTCAGAAGTTGATGGAGAACGACCGAAATCAGATGAGCTATGAGGCGTTCACGGCTGATCTCCTCAATTGGATACAGATGAAAATCACTGAACTCGACGATCGAAACTTTCCAAACTCGCTCGAGGGCATTCAGCGCGAAATGACTCGTTTCAAAGAATATCGAACCATTGAGAAGCCGCCAAAGTATCGCGAGAGAATCGAGGTCGAAGCGTTACACTTCGCCATACAGACCAAGATGAAGAGTCTCGGCCAACCTGCTTACGTGCCTCCGGAAGGAAAACTTGTGCACGACATCGAGCGCGCTTGGGAGCTGTTGGAGAAGTCCGAGCACCAGCGAGAAGTTGCTCTGCGACAAGAACTGCTTCGCTTGGAGAAGCTGGAAAATCTTGCCTTTCGGTTCGAGCGCAAATCGGTCTTGCGCGAAGGTTACTTGAAAGAGATGATCCAAGTGCTGAGTGATCCACGATACGGAAGCAACTTATCCCAGGTGGAGGCCACCGTCAAAAAACACGAAGCCATCTCTGCCGATATTCTCGCCAGATCTGAGCGCTTCCAGAACATTTCGGTAATGGCCAAACAACTGATCGACGGCAACTACCATGCCAAAGATCGCATCAAGCAGCGCGAAGAGGATATACTTCGTCGATGGGAGCAGTTGCGCGAGTTGCTCAAGGAGCATCAAGTCAACCTGACCACCGCCTCGAATTTGGTGTCGTCCATCAGGGAAGTCGATACGATACGCAGTGAAATCAAAGAAATGGAGAAGAGCTTCGCAGCTGAGGACGACTACATGGGAGGCAAGCACCTGATGGCAGTTGAAGATTTGCTTCAAAAGCACTCCCTTCTCGAAGCGCAAATCGCTTCTCAAGGCGAGACCATTCGTCGACTCCTAAACACTTCCAAAGCATTCATCAACACTGAAACGTCACCTATCATTTCCAAAGAAGCTCCCGTCTTACAGAAAAAACTGGATAAGATCAATCAGGAGTACTCGAACGCCGTCGAACTCGCCCGTCAGAAGCGCATCAAACTGGAGGAGGCCAAACAGTACTACCAGTTCGTGCAGGATCACGAAGAAGAAGAAGCCTGGATTGTGGAAAAGCAGCGCATCTGTCAAGCGGTGTTGCCGTCGAAAGATTTGCTTGGTGTGATTTCATTGCAACAGAAGCACAAGGCTCTCGAAGCGGAGGTGCAGGCGCATCGCCTCAGGACACGGAAGGTGATCGAGCGAGGTGAAGCGTTGATCAACGCACGACATCCTGGCAAGAGCGATGTCAAGGTGAGAATCGACGGTCTCAAGAATCAGCTTGACCATCTCAACGAGTTAGCCGCTTCGAAGCGCAAGCAGTTAGAGGATGCCATCGAAGCGTTTCAATACCACGCGGACGCGAATGAAGCTGAGTCCTGGATGAAGGAAAAGATGCAGCTCGTCACTTCAGAAGACTATGGGAAGGACGAGCCGTCCGCCGTCGCTCTCCTCCAACGTCATGCCAGAATCGAGAGCGAAATCAAGGCCTATGAGAACGATATCAAGCGGTTGAATGACCAGTCCGAGAGGATGATAAAGTCGGGAATCGCGTCACTGTTCATGATCTGTGGCGACGCGTTCAGCGCAGCTACGGCAGCAGGTGCCGTGGAGAGTGCAGAGAGCGTCGCGAATGGCGCGGAGGTCGTCTCGGTCGAGGAGTGGGTCGACGAGATGATCGAGAAGGAGATCATGCAGGACCTCGTTGAAGAGTTAAAGTTACCTCAAGTCATATCTCTGTACGGTTTTACGGGTCAGGATTCGTTTGAGACAGCCAAAGGCGAAGTGATGCTACTGCTACAGAAGACGAACCTGGATTGGTGGCACGTCCGCAAGCAGAACGGCTGGGATGGTTTCGTGCCTGCCAATTACGTGCAAGAAATTGAGCCAAAAATTGTGCGAAAAGTTGTCAAGAAGCCAGTTAAAGTCATGGAGAAGCAGCGCAAGAAAAAAATTGTTATGAAAGAAGTGCCAAAGAAGTCGCCGAAGAAGTCGAAGCGCAACAATCGTCGACGATTAAGCATTATTTGCGACGCCGAAAGTGTCGAGCAGAGACAAAGGAACATCAACTCTTCGTATCACGAGCTGCTCGAGCTGTGCAACATTCGCCGACAGTTTCTCGAAGACGCCATTCAACTGTTCAGATTCAATCGCGAGTGCGACGCTTTCGAAGCATGGATGAAGGACAAAGAGACGCTGATGCTGGACACCCAAGGTCACTACCAGCAACAGATCCAGCAGAAGCAGAAGCAGCAGCAGCCACAGCAACGTGTTGACACGCTTGCCAAATCTACTCCTCTGGCCACGGATCCCGTCGAGGTGTTGAGTAAGAAGTTCGAAAACTTCATCACTGAGCTATCTGCTAACCGCTCGAGACTCGATGAGATCGATCGTCTCGCGACCGAGTTTACGTCGCCCTCGAAACGTCAGCAACATTACTCTGCAGCTATCAAGCAGCGACAGAAACAGATTCATGATCGGTGGGACAAAATCAATCGACTGCGCTCCGAGCTCGGTAAGAATGTCGAGGGACTGACGAGCATCGAGCAGTTCAGTCGTGCCTGCGATGACGCCGTCGAGTGGATGATGGAAAAAGCAGACAAAATGGATTACGGCGAAGACATTTACGCTCGTGACCTGAAGACGGTGCAGGCGTTGCAGCGAAAGCACGACAATGTCGAACGCGAATTGGCGCTTGTCGAGGAAAAGTTCAACATCGTCAACTTGCTGGCCGATTCGGTCAAATCGAGTTACCCATCCGAGAAAGCGAACGTCTTATCTCGTCAGCGACAGCTCAAAGAAATGTGGGAGAAAGTGAAGGACAAAGCAGTCGAAAAACGAGCAAAGCTCGATGAGTCTCTGGGACTCCAGATTCTGAAGAACTCGACCAGCGATTTGCTCTCGTGGGCCCGACAAGACGTGAAGCAAGCTCTTAACAGCGATTACACGTCGGTCGCCAAAGACGTGGCCACTGTCGAGATGCTCATTAAGAAGCACGAAGATCTAGGCAACGAGATCACGACCAAGAGCGACGAATTCGCTGCACTTCGTGAGTTGGGCACTAAGTTGATGAAGCACAACAAAGGAGCCAGCAATGAGGAGATCGAAGCGATACTCGTTGAACTTAGGCAAGAACAAGAAGCAATTCATCGAGGATGGCAAGAGAAAGATAACTGGTTGCGACAGTGCAAAGATTTGATGATATTCAACCAGGAAGCCGACCACATTGACACGATTACCAATTCGCATCAAACGTTTCTAGACAAATTTGACGACTTGGGTACCACTCTCGAAGACGTAGTGGCGCTAATCAAGCGTCACGACAACTTCATTGCCACTCTGCTAGCCCAAGATGAGAGACTTCATGTGTTCAATCACATGGTGGAAGAGTTGATTGCTGCGCGTCACTACAATGCGGCCAATGTCGACCTAAAGCGGAAGCAGGTCATTCAACGGAGGCAGCTGGTCAAGGAGAAGGCAGCTGAAAGAAAGCAGGAGTTGCTCGAAGCGCTCGCTTACCAGCAGTTCAAGGCCGATGCTGACGATTTTGTATCATGGTGCCAAGAGAAGAAGAAGATCGCTGTTGATGACAGCTACCGAGATCTAAGCAACTTGGAGCGCAAGCTTCAGAAGCACGAGGCGTTCGAAGCGGAACTAGCAGCTAATCATCCGCGCCTGGCAGTCATAAACTCGACGGGCGGCGATCTCATCGACAGCAATCATTTCGCTAGCGAACAGATGAAGAGCATCCTGACCGACGTGAGCTCGCAATGGGAAGAACTGTGCTTGAGAGCCGACGACCGAGGTAAGGGACTGCGACAGGCGAACGCACAGTCGGCGTATAACCAAACTCTCGAGCACGCGAAGGCCAGGCTCGACGAGTTGGAGAAGAGCGTTCGATGTGGCGAGATAGGCTCCGATTTGCGCAGCTGTAAAGAACTGATCAAAAAGCAGCAGGTCACCGAAGCCGAGCTGGCAACGTGGGAAGCCAAAGTGAACGAGCTGACTGAGATCGGTGATGAGATTGCCAAGACGCATTTCGATGGCATTACCATCAAGAAGAACTCGCATGAAGTCGGTGAGCGATTTGCGAAACTGAAAGCGCCCATCGCCGATAGACGCGCACAGTTGATGGAGTCACTCAAGTACCACCAGTTCGAGTTCGAGGTCGGAGCTGAGTTGAGTTGGATTCGCGAGCATCTTCCCGCCGCTGCATCAACTACTGTTGGACACAATCTGATTGATGCACAGAACTTGTTGAAGAAGCATCAGCAGAAACTCGAAAGAGAAATTGGTGGCCATTATCCGCAGATTCAAAAGGCAATCGCTATCGGTGAAAATTTAGCTGCGCAAAATCACAGTAGAAAGGAGGCTATCGAAAAGAAGTGCAGCGAACTGAGAAACTCGTGGCAAGAGTTGTGTCAATTGGCAGCTCAACGCAAGCAGCTGCTCGAGCTTAATCTGAAAACGCAACACCTCTTTTCAGAGGCTGCTGAAATGGAGAGCTGGATGCTAGAGAAATTCAATCTACTTAATTCCACCGATTACGGTCGGGACGAAGACGCCGCTGTCAAACTGCTGACGAAGCAGAAGGCAGTCGAGCTCGAAATCGATACTTACCAGGGTTTGGCGAATGAGATGACTAACCAGGCGAAGATGGCCACCGACAGCAAAACTTTTGTTAGCGAGACCGACGCGAAACTCATCCAGAGAAGAATGGCCGAGATCGACGAACAGATGAAGAACCTGCAGAAACTGGCCAACCAGAGACGCACCAAACTCATCGAGTCGAAACACTCTCACGAGTACTGCCGAGAAAGTGAGGATTTCTCACAGTGGATCAACGAGCAAATGGTCACTGCGACGAGTGAAGATTACGGCAAAGATTTTGAGCATCTGCTCATCCTGAAGTCTAAGTTCTACGACTTCAAATGTCGGGTGGAGGCAAACGTGAAACGATTCAGTCAGTGCGAAGAACTGGCGAAGAAACTGCTCAAGTTGGATACGGTCGATCATAGCGAAATCGAGCGACGCCAAGCACGGCTCGAGCGCGCTTGGCAGCAACTGTTGAGACACATCGAGGCGCGCGACCAGAAATTAACTGCCGCTGGTGAGATCCACCGTTTTAATAGGGACGTTGCCGAAGCGATCTCGCGAATTCAGGAGAAGTACTCGGCGCTCAACTCTGACGATGTCGGTCGCGATCTGAATTCGGTTCAGGCGCTGTTACGCAAGCACGAAATGATCGAAAACGATTTGGTCGCATTGGAAGCGCAGCTGCAGGCTCTCATCGATGACTCCACTCGTCTACAGGCCGCATACCCTGGTGGCAACGCCGAGCACATTCTGGAGCAGCAGAATTTGGTGGTGGATCAATGGAACGCGTTGCAGAAACGAACGCAGCTTAGAAAAGATGCTTTACAAGCATCATACGATCTGCATCGATTTGTCAAGTCGACGCGCGATCTGGAACGATGGGCAGACGGATTGGCAGCTGAGATGGCCGTCATGTCGAAAGAGAGAGTGCGGAACGCGCAGAGCGCGCAGTGGTTGCGGTCCGACCACGAACGCATGAAGGCCGAAATCGAAGCTCGAGAAAAGGACTTCAGCGACGTCGTTCAGACAGGAGAATTGATGATCAGTAACGGTCACCGAGCTGCCAGTGACATCAAATCGAACTTGCAGCGCCTGCTGGGCGCGCGCGAGGCTCTGCACACAGCATGGCAGCTGAAGAAGGTTTATCTGGACCAGCTTATCGACTTGCATTTCTTCTTGCGAGAAGCGAAGCAGCTCGAACAGTTGAGTGCCATTCAGGAGCACCAGCTGATGGCCTCCGATCTGGGTTCGACAGTGGAACAGGTGGACGCGAATTGTAAGAAGCACGAGGCATTCGAAAAGCTGATCGGCTCGCAGGACGACAAGCTGCAGGCATTGCAGGAATCGGGCAAGAAACTAATACAACAGAATCACTTCGACAGCGACACAATTCACCGACGGCTCGAAGAAATCATCGCCAGGAGAGCGAAAGTGAAGGAGTTTGCAGTCACTCGCAAGATGATGCTGGCCGATGCGCTCCTTCTGGCACAGTTCCTCAGAGATGCTGCCGAAGCCGAGGCATGGATTGAAGAGAAGCAAAAGAAGCTCGAGGCCGACGAAATTCCCGAGAGCGGTTCCGTGAAACAACTTGAAGACAAGTTGAAAAAGCACCAATCGTTCCAAGCGGAGTTGTCTGCTCATGCTGGCAACATCAAGCAGATACAGCTTAAAGGGGAGTCCATCATCAAGTCGGGTTTCATGGTCGAGGAGATTCGCGGAAGAATCAGCAAATTAAATGCAGCTTACGAACGCCTTCTTGAAGCGTCCAATCAACATGAACTGGTCATCCGGCACACGCTGGATGCGCTCATTTTCAAGCGCGATGCCGAACAGCTCGAGCAATTGCTCGAGGCTCGTGAGCCGGTCGTCCGAGATGGTGAATTGGGCGACTCGGTTGCCACCGTCGAAGAGCTCATTGAAAAGCTTGACGGTGTTGAAAAGACGCTCGTTGCACAAGAAGATAAGTTCAACGCCCTCAAAAGAATGACACTGATCGAAGAGATGTTGCTGAAACGGAAGCAGGCCGAAGAGGAACGCAAGAGGCAGGAACTGCAGCGAAAGGAACAAGAACGGTTCATGCAGCTGAAAATGGAGCAGAAGAGAATATTAGATGAGAGGCGACGCGAAGCGGGAGACTTCGGCGAAGGAGGTGGTGGCACATCGCTCATCAAACGAATGGAAAACTTGATTGTGCCGAAAGCTGTCCGAAGAGCTGAAAGCGTGACGTCCGCATCAGCCAAGCGAACGCAAAACAACGCGACCAGAAGAAGTTTTCGTGATTCGTTGTCGAAGTTGTCGACAGACAGCGACGTGTCGGCTCTTGGCTTACCTCTAGTCGAGATGGAGGGCATTCTGGACCGGAAACATGAGCTGCAGGCGGGTGGCAAACGTGCCACGAACAGAACATGGAAGTCGTACTACACAATTCTTTGCGGACAATTGTTGTGCTTCTTCAAGGACAAGGAATCGTTCGCCGCGAGCCAGGCCGCGTCTCCACCAGTGGCCGTGCTGGGCGCCAAGTGCTCGCGGGCCGCCGACTACACCAAGCGCAAACACGTCTTCAGATTGCAACTCAATGATGGTTCCGAGTACCTGTTCTGCGCACACGACGAGAACAATCTGCAGGAGTGGCTCAACAAGACCACGTTCCACGCCAACCTACCGCCATCGCTGCAGCTGCTGAGTTATGACGCGCATAAGGACGCCTCACGACCATTGGCCGACTCGTCAAGCCACTCGTCTTCTCCACCACCGACCAACGACAGCCAGTCGTCTACGTCGTCACACGAAACGGAACGTGACGTTTTCTCGGACCCCACCGGCAGCAGTCGTACGCCGTCGCCGTCGAAGAGACCGCAAGAGAGTGGCACTGTTACTGTCCCGTCGAGAGTGCCGGTCAACACCGTCTCTGGTCGCCCTCCAATGGCTCTTCCTCCCGCCGACATTACCAACGGTAGGGCTCCTCTGCCCCTGCCACGCGGCAACGTTTCCCTCCCGGAGTCCGGCAGCTCTATCACTGTTGTCGACGGCAGGAGAGCGTCGGCCGAGCGATTCGACGCGAATGTCACCATCCGAAACGATGTTGACCGCTCAATGCGAGAAGCTGTGCGCTCCTATTCGGGACCGATCAACAATGCACATAATATGGAGCTACGCAACAACAATCACGAGCAAGGTGAGTGTTGAGCACACCAGCTTGAGGGCTGCATAATTCTGGTCTTTATGTGATCGTTGTGCATCCTCTCCTGTCCCACACGTTACCAGTACACGTCTCCATCCGCAACGCGCACGTAATGCCCATCCGCGCATTTGTGTCCGCACCACCACCACCACCACCCGCACCACCCTTCGTGCAGCCATCGCACCCGCATTCGCATGTCGCGTCCCTACCGCAAGCACAGCTGTACTCCTCGCTGCCCATCGACAGACCTTCGTACCACCACCACCACTACCACTATCAGCAACAACACAGTCAGCTCGATCCAGACGCCGATGAGTGGCGAGGCTCTCATCAAGTCAATGCTCGTTACGGTGTGTCCTCGCCCTGTGCTTCCATTCTCTCCGCCGCTTTTTCCACGCATTCTCTGATACCACTCATTTGATTGAATCTGACCATGTTCTCCTGTCACTGTTACAGGTGAGACCAACTACCAGAACTTGTCCGGGGCGCGGCACCTGAGTCTACCTGCCAACACATCCCCCCCATCACAGTACCAGACGCAGTCCCAATCCCAGTCGTCCACTATGCAGTATGCTCCTCGACCATCGTCTGGGGCTACCACTTCGAGCGAGGAAGATGTGGCAGCAGACGGCAGGAAGTCGTCGAAAAAGGACAAGAAGCACGGCATGATGTCGTTTTTCAAGCGGAGGTGAATGCGAACTTGACAAATCTTGTTTCTGGATGCTCAACGCTGTCAGTGAGCGCTCGTCATTGTTGGCCAGTTGTTATACGAATTCGAATCTTGTTTGCGGGATGTTGTGGGTTGTGTGGGTTGCTGCTGCTCAGGGACGGCATAATATTCAAGACGATCAGGTTTAATTGTTGGGGAATTATTAAATCGCTTCTTTGTTCATCGGAGTTGTTACCATTCCACTTGTTTAATTCAGACACTGACCACTTTTGGTACGATCACAACTACCTGTTACTTCGCAGGTATTCCATTGCGATATTCCACGAGTTGCCTTAATGCACGACCAACTTAATTGACTAATTGACGTACATTTTAATTATTTGATTATATTTGTGTTTGTCCTATATTAATGTTAATGTCGCAAATTGTGACACAATAAAGTGTTATAATCGAGCACACGCTGTTATCATTGTGCTGCCATCGAGTCGGATCGGGTCACT
>JAGGCA010000744.1:20378-38734 GCA_022876805.1 Osperalycus tenerphagus | reverse complement strand
GGAAAGAAACGTAAAGCTGCAAGAGATGGTACCGAAATGAAGAGAAAAGCATCCATTTCGTATGGAGCGCACTTCCGGTCTCATTCGAAAAGTCAAGTACGAAGTGGCCAAGAAGAACTCACTCAGTCAGAATGCCATAGCTAAGAAATTGAAGACATCCCAACCGATGATGAACACCATTCATCGATAACGGATATGCGACAAAAGGGCGCAAGAAAAAATTGATCCAAAGGTTGTAGCCAAACGTCAAAAATCACTATAAACGAGAAAAAGAATCAACACTTCAATTAAAAATAAATTACATTAAATCAAATATACTTACATTTTTTATGAACAACGTGGTTCTCTCTCACTATGTGGTTTATACATTAATGCATTATATAGCTGTATGTGGGTAATACCTTTATACCGTTATGTATTTTTCGCGCCCTTTTGACACGATACTGTCTAAAGCATGTCAAGAGAGCAGAATGATGAGAATGTGTTGAGTTCCATTAGAACGAATGCATTTTCAAACGATTCATTCGAAAATCGGCTACAATTTCAATTAAGTTGCCACCACTATGTCGCTGGGTCCTCGAATCTGATCACGAATGTTGAATAAGAAATACCACTCGCATTTTTAGCAAGGTCGCTGCAAGTGATCCCGCTAATGTAATCGCCATGTCCGTCTGTCTGTTAGTCCGTTGACACGATTGCGGGCGCAAATCAAAACCAATCGGGACCGAATTTTAATACATAGTTAGAGGGGGTCAATGGCTCGGATGAGTTCGTAGATGAGCCAAATCGGTCAGGGGATTCCCGAGATATGGGGATGCAAAGGTGTCCCATGGGAACAAGAATATGCGCAGCCGGGAAAAATAGTGAGCGCAGCGAGCAGTAGCGGGAAGTGGGGGCACGAGGAGCGTGGAGGCGGCGAAGCGGCGAGACGAGGTGCTTGCAGTGACCTCGCTCTGGGTTTGCTACAAACCATTTTCTGACTTGTTACTTATTTGACTGACAGCGCATTGTTTGACTTGTGGTCTAGTCACATGTGAGTATTCGCGCTAAGCTATGCTAATGTGGCACATTAAGCTGTTAAGCAACATTTTATTTATGTAAATCTCAGCAAGCAATACATGAACAGCGTCAACGTGAAAATAATTTTCGAGTAGTGATCGTTGATCTATCCGAGAGCCGTGGACGCGAGGAATGCGACTCCTCGCTCGTAGAACGAATGGACTTCTTCTCCGTGACCTGCCTCGATCTCGATGGTGAAGAGCAGTTCGGTGCGAGTAGCATTTAAATAAACGGGCAGCGAGATGAGCTGCGAGGCACCTGATAGTCCGTCAGACTGCTTGATCCAGCGGAGACTTGTGATGGCCAGGTCCGTGACGATGGTCGACGTTGAGTACAATTTGTTGCCTTTCGTATTGGCGCCCTGCAGCTTGAGGCCTTGTACAACAAAACTGCAGTCGTCCAGCTTGAGCTGCTTGCCTTCGGTATCCCCTTCGTCGGCGATGGTGACCTGCAGTGCCAGCTCTTCGAGTGACCAGCCATTGGCCTGGGCGACGAACTGTCGTGTGGCGGTGATGTAGGCCTCAGGATTGAAGAGGCCTCCAAGCCATACACGCACGTTCGTCAACGATGGCGCCTGGACAATTCTGGCCAGCTGCTTATTCCGGTCACCGAAGTCAGTGATCCACTGGATGACAGTCGTAGTATCGGGCACGGTGTAGCGTCGCCAATGACTCGGTATCATGCCCTTGGCCAGGTAGCTGATCATCTCTCTGTGATAGTTTGTCTGTTTCTTCTCCAAGCTACATATTGCAACGACATCGTTCAAGTCGCGACGAACGACATCAAGCAGCCGTGACGCAGAATTCACTTCGCGCTCGAAGTACCGGTAGAGCGGGTCGCGGATATTGTCGACGGTGCGCTTCAGAGTCTGCAGGCTCGGAGGAAGCAGTCGCAGCCACGTGGTCACCGAGTTTGACAGGGTTCTCATCCACGCAGGTCTACCATCGGACACTGACCGCTTGCGCTTTGCCTGCTGCCCGTCAATTCCGCCCTCAGCCACATAGACGATGTCGTCGTCGTCTTCGAGCAGTTGCAGCTTGAGCAGCTTGCCGATCATGTCGGCGCCGTGGTTGGTCAGAAGCACTTTCTCGGCATTGGGTGGCAGTCCGAGCCACGCAGGAGACTGACTGGCAGCAGAGAGGTTCTCGACCCAGTGCAAGAATTCGTCTCGTCGAATGCCCTCTGGCATGATGATGTTCTTGCCACGATCGCGGCCGCTTTCGACCAGTGGAAAGTCGGGTTCGAAGCTCTTCGGTGTGAACAGTTTGGCCAGGAACGATGTCAGAAGTCGCTGGTCAAAATCGTTATCGATCTTACCACCGTATATGCACTGACCGAACAAGGTGCAAATCGCGTCCCAAGGGATCTTCTCAGGCGGTATGTTATTTCGACCCTGAGCAGTGGCGTCAATCCAGGTGTCAAGCGTGTCGACGGCCACCCGCAAGTCCGATTCGTTGAACTCATAAATTTTGGACCATCCAAGCGGGCAGTATCGAAGTCGCTCTTGAACGATGGCGTGGAACCAGGCGAGGAGGAAGTAAAGTCGCGACCGTTCGTTGGGTGATCTCATCATTCGCGAAGCAGGAATTGTGTTGAAAGTGCGCAGAAGATTTGCCCGTATTCCAGGAGGAGGTTCGAATACAAAAACGCGACCTGCACGCAATAAGTTGACCGGGATGCGCGGGTGAATCTCGAGTGTCAGGAACAATCGGAAACTGATGTGAGGTTCAAGCGTGTGGAGCTTCTTCTCGAGTTGCACCAACCACTGCGGTGCCAGATGAACGTTCTTGAGCATGACCCACTTGCCACTCTTCGACGCCGAGTTGATGGCCTTTTCGGCTTGGTTGAAACCTTCAGCAGACCCGATCGCAATTGACGTGATGTTTCGCGACATTTGCGCTGCCAGATCGTCGACACGGCCGCTCGCATCGTAACCAGGAACGGAACACATTAAGATGGGCGTCGACGATTTGATTTCCTTCTCAACCACTTCTGCTATGTCCAATTCCGTCTCAGCAGACTCGACAAGCTCCTTATTCAGCACGGTGGCCACCACCTGGTTAGCCATGGCGATGACTCGGTCTGGTCTGAGGGCCTGGATGATCAGCAACTGATGCATACCAGTACCGACAGGAGTCAAAAGCTTGTCGTCATCCCAAAGTTGAGGCACGTTCAATTCAGGAGTTGGACTGTTGACCCATTCGGTGAATGAGCTGATGATAGAGTCAATCTTGTGCTGCAAGTTAGAGAATGCCGGCAACTTGTTGAGAGCGGTCGCGCCCTCGAGCTGGTCGCCGCCGAGTCCGGACACTTGAATCGTCGGTTGCCCAGGAAGAATTCCTTCGCGACCGCGCAGAAAATGATCAAACTCCGCTTCAAAATTTGGTTCGCTGCAAGCAACAAGTTATTTAGAGACTTGTCATGAAAATTGATATTTCGGAAACATACGCAGAAAAGCCTTTGAGATGAATCTTGCAGAGCAGAAGAGCGAAAATGATCCAATCGGAGTGCAGCATTCCACGAGTCACTCTTTTGTAGACGGTCTGTTAAATGAGGAAAGTTGATAAGAAGGAAGCTTAGCTATGCTTGAACGCGACTGAGCTCACCTCAAATAAATCTTTGGTGATGATCGATAATCGCGTGTTAGGATCCGTCACGTTCTTCAGGTGAGGATCATTGGTCAGCACATCATTGAAAATATCGAGGAAGAAGTGAAGCGAATACTGGTAGAGGAAGTGCACTTGATTGAGACCTTCGAGTGTGAAGTAGATCGAGCTGCAGGCCATCGACAGTGGCATGTACTGTTGTGAGACCATCTCGACCTCGGCCATCACCTTGTCTGTCTCCTCGACCTTTCTCGATATCTCGGCAGCTTCGTGCTTCAGTTTTTCTAAAGTTGAGATGACCGAATCATCATCGAGAATTCTTCCTTTAGCGTCGTTCAGAGCCTGTAGAAGTGACTTTTCCAACTGCCTCAGACGAACGTGAAATTCGCCTTGAAGTTTCAGTAGGTCGGACCTCTTCTCGTCGATGTCCGGACGCTCGACTTTGAGCACCTGATTAAGGCACTGACTTTGGAGACTGCTCTTCGTGACTGTGAAATTCACGAATGTAACACGTGAGCAGAGGTCAGGCGGAAATTCGACCGTAGGGTCTCGTGTTGAAAGGAAAATACAGAAAGTCGGTGACAAGTCGATGTCCTGGTCTCCGAGTGTAATCAATACTCTTCCGCCTGTTTTTCTAACTTCTCGGTTCAATACAGGATTCAAGATGGGATCGTAATTTTCGACATCCTGCACGAGAAGCGGGTTGCCGAAGCGAAGGGCACTTTCGAGATTTTTGCGAAAAGAGTCATCGAGGAAACTCGTCTTGGTAATCTTGCGATGCTCAAACTCATTCAAGATAAACTTGGTTGCTTGTCCAGATGGGTCGATAATAAGCGGATATCTATTAAATCGGCTCAGCATGATAGCGTTCTCAGTGCACAGATCGTCCGTCGGCAACGAATTGGCCTGCCAACGAAGTCGTTCGTCAGCGGTCGACAAATACTCGGTTCTCGCCAGATCGAGTCTGAAGAGAATGCTGGCCTGCTGTAGGTGACTGCACCACGAGTTGAACAACATTTGACGATACTGCTGATCGAAGTAACCAGCATACGCGAGAAATGCTGTCGAGAGCAGCACGTCGCCAGCAATCGTCTGCATTTGATTCTTGAACGTCTCGCTTGACTGTTCCCATCGTTCTCTCTCCGAACTCAAGCTCTTCAGGAGCGCGATGCTTCTGTCCACCTTGGCCTGCACGGCAGCCAGATCGGCTTTGATGGCTTGCGCTTGTGACACCAGGTTTGCGTACTCTTCCTTGTAGGCCGCAATACTTTTTTCCAACTGCGAGATGACTGTGTCGATTTCCTCCGCTGTCTTCTTATTCACAGCTGCCTCCGATTCGAGGCTCTTGAGTTCGTTCCTCAGCGGCTCGATTCGTTTCAACATATCGGCAAAATTGAGTTGCGCCACTGCCCACTTCACCAGCGGTCCGCAAGCAAGGCTGGCACGGTTTACCTTCTCAAAATTGTAATCTGGATTTTCGAGATACTTCTGTCTCATCTTCTGACGAATGTCTTCCGTGATGTTGTCGGTTGAAAAGTTCACGATCGTAGAAATGAAATTATCTCGCAACAAAATTGAACGAATTAATTTCCAGTCGGTCGTAAATTCGCCCAACAACAGACAAATTGATTCAAGAGCTAGCTTCACAGGAGCAGGAGGATTAGTCATGGAACGCACTTCAACTAAATTCTGTTTCTTGATCGATTGCACCGCCTGCTGTGCTTCGACCACGGCAGGTTCCACCTGAGCCAAGTCTTCCATCACTGAAGCCCTCTTCTCTGCGATGGCCGCTTCTTGTTTCTTAAGAGCGAGTTGGATTTGCTGTGACTCCACTTTCCTTTTCTCAGCTTCCTGTTGATCTTTGAGCATCTCTTTCAGCTTTCCATTCGCAGCCTGGTTCTTCGCTTCCAGTTCGTTGCTCTTCAGTGCCAACGACTTCTGCAACTCTTCCACTTGCTCGACAGTCTCGCGGATCTTGTTAAGACCAACATTCAAATGAAGCTGTTCGTCTTCGAGCTCGGAACACTTTTCGTGGAACAGCTTAACGTAGTGGTTGATAAAATCGAGATAATGTCGCGGAGTGATTGTCGTGACTCGCTGGCCACGCTTCACAAGGCGTTTGTTGGCGTGGTGCAGTGTCTGGTGAACGTAGACGAATGCATTGATGATCGCATCTCGATGTGTCGGCGGAATCGGGATTCCGGAGTACGCAGTTGGAAAGTAATCAGGTGCCTGATAGTTAGGTCTGTCGATGTCGAGCTTCGAAGTGAATTCCTTGCCCACTTGGAATAGAGCTTCATCAGACCAATCACCGAACCAGTTGAGCACACATCGATTGAATAACGCCGGCGAGGTCGACGCACGATCTTTGAGACCTTCGGCAGATGGATTCATCGTGAAGACAACATGCAAATTCTTCATGACTTGTTGCGTGAACCACTTGTAGAGCTCTTCATTGGAGTCTAACATCAAGCCTTCTCTCTGTGAGCCTTCCTTGCACTGCGTCATTAGCATGGTAAACTCGTCACCCTCGAACAGACCAGGCACTTCACCGTTCGCCAGAAGCGTGTTCATTCGTTCCAGGAAACTCGAATCAAGAACATTCGACTCATCGAGGATGAAGCTAATCTTCTCATCCTTGCAGCCAGATCGACGCAGCACCTGACGCAGGTCTTCGTCGAAATCGGCAGCTGTGTACCTGTTGTGCACTTTGATCTGGAAAATGCTCAGCCCATTCATCCATGCGACAAACTTTGACAAGGTGGTCTTGCCAGCTCCTGACACGCCGATCAACAGCAAGTGTCCTTGGGGCTGTCTGAAAATGCGATCGATTCTGAGCACATGGTCGAGAACTTCGTTGAACAGTACGAGCTGCACATCCAACTCTTCTTCGTAGAACACTTTGAGTCGCGCTTTCGTAGACTCTCTCAGTACCTCGCGATCGACAGGAACGTAGTCTTTCGATAACCAATTAGAGTACAGAATAGGTCTTCCCAGTGCTGCTTGACGGTCGATGTTGGGGAAGTGCTTCAGAGCGACCATATCAACATTTTCGTCAGTCCAGATGCGTTCTGCCTCTTCGACTAAGCGGTCCTGGAACAAGCGTAGCGCTTCGTGTGCCCACAACCGCACGAGTCCTTCGACTGTCAACATGTCCAACGGGCGAATCGCTTCACAAATACCGCGAACCCATCTGGTCAGCTCTCGCGGCGAGTACACATAATGTGGCTGCATGTCTTGAGTGAACCGTTCTTGTGACATCAAATAAAATTCAACCATAGCTGCTGTTAACGGTTCTGCGTACGTTCGGAGAGTGGGGATGATTCGGAGCATGGCTCGATTGAAAGTGCCGTAGATCTGTTTCAGGGATATTTCTCCTGGATAATCAACATAAATGATGGGTATATGGCGCAAAAATCGATGTGAAAGCGGCTTGCGACCGGGATCCGTTGGCGGATTGCATGCGCCGACGAACTGAATTCTCTCCAGTCGCACCCACGTGTGGTCCGATGCACGGTAAAAGCCACCGTGCTCGACAAGCTGCCTCAAAAAGCTAATGACTCGCATCGTTCCGTATTTGTCCATGTCGGGCAGATTGATTTCATCACAGAAAAGGATTAACCATTTGCCGAGTTGAACAGGCGCCAGAACGACACCGTTCGGCGTTTTGCGGTATTCGCAGTAGTGGTCGAAAGTCTTCAGAAGCAACTTGAGTTGAAAGAAAAGTTTGTCAGATGACCAATCAGTGATAACTCATCAGCGCCAATTATCATTGGTATCTATTATTATGTAATTAAAGCGTCGCTTACTTACCTCGGGAGTTGTAGCAGATGAGAAATTCAAGCCAACCACTTCCATGTCCGGCAACGATCTGAGAGAGCTGAATAATGTCATTGTTTTGCCGGAACCTGGAGGACCGCAGAGGATAATCGGTTTGTGTTCAGTTAACCACGTATTCAGCAGAGCTTCGTGTCGCACGGTGTCGATCGTTGGAACAACAACATCTGGAGCGGCTACCTTGTGAGTTTCGACCTCGACCTTGGGCACTTTGTTCTGCCACGGAACCCACTCGCCGGCGAACGACACCTCATAGTCGATAATGGGCAGGCCACCTGATGGCAGTGGGATTGTTGCGACACTTCTGATGAAGTCGCCCAAATCGCTGCGAACTTTAAGCTTTGCATCACCAGCGAATGACCATAGAAGCGAGTACACCAAGTTTCGTTGCATATAGTGCGTCAACTGATCTTGTTGCATGGGAAAATCGTTGTGGTTGTGGTTATAAATTAGAACGTTTCTGATGGCCTGGTTGAGCATCGAAAACAAGGAGCTGAGCGCGCGCAGGCGAGTGAAATCCATGACGTGTTCTTGTTGAAAGGCGAACTCAAGACTTCTCGCTACAACACCATCGGTGGTAAAATACGGTGCCAAAATACTGGCGATGTCGCACTGAACTTGCATTCCGGGTGCCAGTACGTCAGTGGGCGTTTCTGCCGAGCTCGACTTCTTCTTGCTGTACGATGGCAACTCGTCTTCGCTTTCCTCCAACGGGATACTTCTCAATCGGGCAAAGAAATTCTCGAATATCATCTCAGTGGAGAGAACATCTTCGCTAAACCAAATCATGCCGCACCGAGAGACAGTAGCGAGTGTGGCGTACTTCAAATCTTGCACCTCGAACATGATTCTCACATTGAGTGGCAGACTCAAGCGTTCTCCGTTCGGCAATGTGAGCAACTTGTTGTCATCAAGCACCGAGTTCAGATTTTCTACCCATTCCGGATCGACGTCACCATCGAATATGATCCACTGTCGCTTGTTGATTTCGCCGCGAACATTGTCAATGATCTTTCTCAAGACATGCGTGAACAGGCCATCGGTCCATTCGCGAGTATTCGGATCAAGAGTGCCGTAAAGTGCTTCTTTCGATATCGCCTTGGGATCGATTACATGAGCAACACCTTCGATGCCGTCGTATCGTTCCAACGCTCTGAGCAGCACGCGCCAAGCGGTCGACTTGCCACTTCCCGATGGCCCCACCATCATTAGACCGTGGTTCAAGTTCGAAATCTGGCAAAGCTGCAGGACCTTCTCCATCCAAGCACCTCCTTGTTCGTCATTCGCTTCGTCGCCACACACGAGATACATTTCATGGCACACTTTTTTGATTTGCTCCTTCAAGCCCTTCATTTCGGCGCGCGTGTACGGGATGCCGGGAAAAACGTCCGACAGCAACGAGAACAATAATGGAATGTCTTCGGCGACTAGCTTGGGCACCATCGTTTCGCAAACAGACTGAATCAGAATTTCTTGCTCCGGCAGCTGTTCGGCTATCTTTCCTTCATCGATGACCAGTAGTTCACCGCCCTCGCGCTCTTTCATGTCTTCCTTGATCTTCTGAATGCGGTCTCTCTTGATGTTGCCAGCAGATACCAGAACGCTTTTCAGTGCGCGAAGACCGAAATCGTAGTGTGACTGGTTGCTAAGTTGTTCATCACACAGTTTGAAGAATGGCACGATTTTGCTTGCCAATTTTTCTGCGCTTCTGAATCCCTGCGAGAAGAGCATCACCTGCGCGATCAGCTGACGGTCTGGTTTGTTCATCGCCAGGGATCTGAACAGTTTCTTCAGGTTATCAGGCAAATTCGATCTGCCAGCATAACCGGGATTCATGGTAATAAATATGGCCATATCTGGATTCACTTTGACTTGTTTGCCGATGAGTTCGACATTGAGCGGTTCGTTCTTGTTGCCTTGTCCGAACGACTTCAACGTTTCCTGGATCATCTGAATCTGTTGTGAAACAGCAGACAACATGCGCTCCTCGAGACGATTGAACTCGTCGAAACAGCCCCAAGCGCCCACTTGACACAGACCAACGAAAATGCGACCCATCGCTTGGAAGTCGAATGTTTCGTCGCAGTTGAAGACCAGAACGAATCGACCCAATTGATGACCAAGTGCCTTGACTGATTCTGTCTTGCCCGTGCCCGCCGGTCCGAAAGGCGAGCCGCCAAGCCGAGCTTCCAACGCTTGTGTCATGGTGAGATAGCAGCGGTCAGTGAGGGGTGTCTGAACCAGTTTGTCTTGCACTCCCAAATATTCGAATCCATAATTGAACTTGGAATTGGCCATGTGAATGGACAGTTGCTGGAGAACGTCAGGCTGACGCGGGTCGAAATAGAAGCGCATCAATCGCAGCCAATCGAACGACTTGGGCGACGTGACTCGATTTTTGAGCAGTTCTCGAGTCACGTCTCTCTTGTGTACAAATTCTGTAATTAGATGTTCAAGTTTCCTCCTTCGCAGCGGTGGTTGTTCTTGCAACACAGAGTCAGCCAACACGTTCAATGTCTCCTCAACAGACTCCAGGCACTCCTCGAGAGGCCGCAAACTTTTCCCACCTTCCTTATAGATCTGAGTTAAAACAGCTTCAACGGACTCTGACCACGAAATCTGTGCAGCCAGCACAATAATTTGAGACTGGTATTTGTCGAGCCACTGCATGTACTCATTGGAATTAATATGACCAGATTTGAACGGAGCGATGTCGACGACTGCAGAAGCGAGCAACTTGCCCAATGTGATGCGCATCTCTTTCTCGACCAACGATAACCAAGCGTTGATCTTCGGGTTATCTTTGATTGAAACCGGCGAGAAAAATCCGACTTCTTCGCCTTCTTTTGAACTGATTCCCAGCACCTGTGTGAAATCTTCATTCAGAATGATTGAAGCGACACCGGCAAACATCTTTTTGAAGTGTTTCTGCAGACGCGGAATATTTTTCGAGTTTCCGATTATCTCTAATAGATCTTCATCGCCAACAAAGTAAAAGCGCGGAAATGAGGATCTTTCTCGTTCGAGATATTCTCCGAGAGCTTTCTGAATTTTTCCTAACAAATCTGCCAATCTTTCGAGCGATCGTTGCACACCTTGGATGTTGAGCACGTCCATGACGAGCGGACTCTTAGCCACTTTCCTCATCAACGTGAGAAATTCCGAGCTGATCGACTGGAATCTCGACGTCTCAATGGGTAGCAATGCCTGGATGTCTGAGCTACCAGTAAAGATGCCTTCCAGATAAACCCAACGGCGTTGCACATCGATCCACACGTCAAACAGCGAGTTGATTCGATTGAGTTTCTCTTCCCACGAAAGCGCATCTTCCTCGAATTCTTTGTAATACGGTGACAATTTCATTGCCGAAATGGAGTTGATGTGCTCCTTAACTTTGTTGAAGAGGTCGTCCCAGCCACGGATCAGGCGACATTTGTTCTGGTAGTTGACCAGATCGAGTTCGTAATTCTGCCACGCCTCGCGAACCTGCTTGAGGAACTCTTCTAAGGCCATTTCACCCTGAGCGACGAGAATCACGTCTTTGACGATAACTTCGTTTCGCTGCAGGTCAACGTCCCAAACTTGGCCCAAAGTTAATTCAGAGAGCACCCAACGGACATTCAGCTCTTTAGTCAACTGCCTCCAGTGGCGTTCTTTGAGTGCATCTGACTTCAACTCGATGACCATCATGTTGACTTTGGTGTATCCCTGAATCAGTCTCTTGACATAGTCGTAACTTGCATACTGTCGTAATCGTGCTGGCATGTCTTTGAGTTGATTCAGCAACGCATCCAATTGCTGACGCACTTTTCTCGGTTGCACAGACAGCCAGGGCAACTCTTTCAGTTGATCGATTTGTTCCCAAATCTTCGACAACTCGGACCAGACACCTTTCAAGTCTTGCAGTTCTTCCAAAGCAACTTGAAGCTTTTCGTCACTTGCCGACAAGACACTGGCACCAGGTTCTATCAATTCCAGGGCTTCTTTCGCTCGCATCACGTTATCGCGATCGTCTTTGAGACGCGTGAACTTCGTTTCGAATATCGTCAAGCGATTGAGCGCTTCCGACGGCGACAGTGAACCTTCGACGGGTTTTCCCTTCTCCCACTCGCCGAGCAGTTCGCCAGTCCTTGCTTCGACAGACGTATCTTCGGCGATGATCTTCGTCTGGAGACTGGCGACTTGCGTCTGAATGGAGGAGTCCTTCCTTCGCATGATCTCGTTGAACGCGCCCCATTCACCTTCGATATTATCAACGTGGAGCCAATTGCTGGGGAATTGAAATCGCTGCCGCTCCAATATCTTCTGACCCTCCTTGTACATGTCCACTTGCTTCTCCCACTGACGTATCTTGTTCTTCAGCGACTGGACGTATGTGATGAAAGTGACCGCTTCTTTAGTGTTCGCAGTATCGATCGATTGCATCTCTATCTCGTTTCGCGATTTGGAAATGACAGAATGCAAAATTGCCATCTCGTTCCCGAGTAGCTGACCGAACTTGGACAGCACTTCCTTATGCCACGAATCGTATTTGAGGGTAACTTTGCTCTGAACTTTTGCATAATCAATCATGATGGGACCGATCTCCTTTCTCGTATCGGTCGTGTCGAACGTAGCGCGCGACTTCTTGATCTCAACCAACGTGTTCATCCAACGCGAAACACTGTCACCGAGTTTAGAATAGAGCATATCAGGTTGGAGGTCCCACAGCGACTGGTAAGTGAGCCATTGATTGATGTAGTCTTGTATCGCTTTCACCTTGCTTTCGATGGCCTCGTAAGCGGCCTCGAGTACAGGCACTCCTTCCGGCATTTTGCTCAGCAGGCCGCGATATTGAGGAGCAGCTGGACGGTCGAGACCAACTTGGTATCGCGTGCTCTCAATGCGATTCAGCGTCAGGACGATGTTCTCCCAAGCGAACAGCTGCTGCATTAGGCTGAATCGCGCTTCTTCGACACTCGGCGATACGTACATCACTTGATTGGTGATTCTGATTTCATGCAGCACCGTCTGGATCTTAGGATCGCCGCCAGGCTTAAGGACGGGTGCAGTGGGCGAGTCCGTGTCTGTCATCACGTCCAAGTCGTCTTCACGTTTGCCAAGAAGTGCCTGCGTCCATGCTTTGATACCGGCCTGAAGACGACCTGCCAGCCGCCTTTCGATATCTTCGTCCAGTTTGCTGACCCACTCATTGAGGTTCGAGTAGCGGTGAAGGCTCAAGTCATCGACGGCTTTCTGTATCTTACCCAAAATATCGACCATAACTGTTGGCGAATAAGCACAAATATCGAGGCTGCGAATTTCGATATCGATGCGTTCGTTGATGGTTAGCAGCTCGTCAACCTTTTCTTGGAAGCCGAACACTGTTTCAGCGAGTCTTTGCACGTACGGATCGAGTTTATACGACTCCCACACCAGACCAACTCCTTCACAGATCAGATTTTGCACATCTTTCTTCATGCCGGCAACGAGAAGCTTAATGGCCTGTTTATCTTCGACCTTCTCACAGGCGCGCTCGTACGACTTGACAGTTTCGATCAAGGAGATCGCGAATGGGTAAAGCTGGTTTGCTTGATGCGCCTTGTTGACGATGGCGAGCGGAACGCGGTAGCCCAAACTGCGGAGGTTACGAACTTCCTTGGCGAGCGTTATGATCTCCGGCATGAAATTAACACGGAGCTTGAGAACACTTCCTTTTCCTGTCTTTGACCTAAAACTTTCGATGCTAAAAATTCTGCCAGAAACATTAAGTTGTCGCTGTTGCACGTTACGAGCCCACTCATCGAATATGCCGTGCGTGTTGAGCTTCACACGAAAACTGTCGGCATCTCCTTTCAGTTTCTGGCCCTCCACATGATTCTCCCAACTCTTGCCAAGGACGTCTTCCACTCGTCTCATATATACAGACAGCTGTCGTTCGATCTGCTTGGCCCAGATAATCGAGCCAGACACCGGTGGCAGGTCTCGAACTTTGCTCATCTTGCACGCTTTTGATTGCGGGTACTGCACTTTGAATTTCTCGTGAAGGGCTTCGATGTCATCTTTCACGCGCTGAATGAGTTGCGTCTGATACTCGCGGATTGCGCCTCGAATGTGCGGCCGCACAAACAGCGCGTTGAAGCGACTGAAGATACGGAACATTTCGTTGGCATTCTTTGCAGTTCCAAGCTGATCCCTCAGTTTGGCTGTGATGCGCGCTTCGACGCGATCGATTCTCTCTTCATATCGTTTAATGGCAGCTTCCCACGCGTCCGTTCCTTCCTTGGTGATATCGGACGCGTCAACCTCCTTTACTAGCTCGTAAGCCAAATTCACTTCTTCGATGGCACTCGTATCGGCAGTTTCGAGTGACGCCATCACTCCAGAATCCGCGTCTTCACGCATAATACCAACGTCTTGCTTGTTGACGACAGTCGTTGGCCGCAAAACTCGCATAATCACTGTTCGCAGTTGTTCATGCTGACGACGAAACTTTCGCATCTGGTCCATTCTCGCTTGAAGTCGCTTGTGCGCCAAGTTGATTCGCCAGGTTAGCTTCATGTGTTCATCGCGCTTCTTCTTTGCGATGTCCCGCATCAATCCTTGCAACTTATCGTACTCGTCATCCCACGTGTTGAACACTTCGAAGCACGCAGCGACCACTCGCTCGAATTCATCGAATGGGATGTGCATCATACGCCGTGTGCCGAGCACTTTCAGCATTTGCGATGTCAAGTCTCTCGAGATCGCTTCCATCAACTTGAGCGCTCGCTTGATCGGGTACTTCGTGTTGCGGATTTTGCGGAGATGCTGAAATATCGCTTGCAGAGCGGTGCGAATTCTGTCGAGTTCGGTTGCCGAAAGCAAGTCGTTGAGAGGGAAGTCCTTCATCAGTGGATTGTAATCGTTTACCGTTGACAGAGCTTCTTTGAGTCGTGTGTCTGCATCAAAACTCACAGTTGCATGGAATCGTTTTCCCTTCTTCAAGATGTCCAGTGTGAGGGCTACTTCCGGACTCTCGCGCTTTTCTTGGATCCTAAGCAGCGCCCTTTCCAAGTTGAGCCAGAAACTGATCTCTTGCAGCGCTGTGCCCGACGATGGATCGCGATCCAATTTCGTAACTTTCTGTATCTCGCGGATCCACCGATTAACACCATTTTGCAATTGATTGAGAAAGACAGAGTCGTCGACTTTGTCACCAAATTCGTTGACAGTCGCGCGTCGACCTTCCTCGAGACACTTTCTCATCGTAGTGGCCACGACAGGATGGATGGGCAGCGAGATTTCCGGTATGTCGATGTTCTGCTGCAGATGTAACAAACCCATCTCGAGTTCAGCGATCTTTTTCTCTACAGTCGGTGCCATTTTGTCGCCATCCCTGTAATTAAATGAAAGCATGGAATTATACCATAGTCAGTCCGACCTACGACGACGTACCGCTCAGCCCGTCCAGTTTCTTTGACATACGACTTGAAGTACGGCGCGACGGCCGCGCTGACATACGAGTGAAGCGTTTCGTAGGGCGATGAATCGGTCAGGTTGAGGACGCGCAACTGGGACGACAGACTTTTGTCGGCCTCCAAGTACGAGAAGCGCTTAATCAGCACGATGGACGTGACCCGCGGATTGCCGAAATGCACCTCGTCGCTCAGCGAGTATGTCACACCGGCCTCCGACTCGCTGTCACCACCATCAGGAGCTACCTCTTCGTCATCCTTCTGCGACCGCTGCACGAGCACCGCCTTGGTCTGCGCGTCGCCGATGAACTTCTTGAGCCGTTCCTGGTTCGCTGCATCGGTCAGCGTGTTGTAGAGAGTGGGCGGCACAATGTTGTCATCCTCGAGCAGGGCCAGCACCACCTTGGTGATGTATTCAACCACGGAGGCGAGGTCGGCCGGGTTGCGTTCACTCGCCATGACTAGCCGCGTGGTCTCGGACGAGGCACAGTATTCGAACTGCGCATGTTTACGATTCTGACAGAACAGAGAGGAGAGGTGCCCAAGTTGTACAAGGTGCGAGTAATGTCAAGCCTACGGATGTCATTCGGGACCGACAAAAATTGCCCAACTAATAGGGGTGCCCAATATGTGGGGGTGCCGTACTCGTCAATAATCACATGCTCAGACTTCATGAGATACCACGGAGATCTCTGGCAATAGTTTGATTTAAACCTGCTTAATCATACCATTCAGTAGCAGTGCAGCTACCAAACGGTCAACATCGAAATTGATGAATTGAAATTTGGGAAGCGGAAATGTAATTTTCTCGAAGCTGATGGCTTTAATCATTCACTGTAAATCACAGTGAGAGCGAGATGATATTGATAGTGAAAACGGACGAGTACTCACGAGTACTCACAAGTAATCGATATCGGTTACGATCCTCGGGACTACAGCCTCAATAGTGAACATGACTCATGGGTTCACTGTCAATAAACGACGCTATTAAACAATTGAACAAAGGAATGATAATAGCAGCATTCCATCACTAGGGCCTGGCCGATCAACTCATGCGAGACGTCATCCCAAGCTAGTCATGCATCTTGGTGTGAGGCTCAATGCTTTCAAATGTTTGGCGCAGCCACTAAGACAACCCTTTATCACCAATTTAATCACCGTTTTCAATTCACTAACAATACATGTACAATGTACATGTAAATATCTGCGAACATCATGTAACTAACTGCTCAATTAACAGTCGCTGTTTTGATTGAAGATGACTCAAACTGTTTCGAGTTGCATTGATTGAAATATAAGCAACAAGCGATCAGCATCGGCTGAAAGTGAAGTATTCCTTCGGTCGCTAAATAGTGTTGCTATAATTAGCTCTCTCAACTAATAGATCCGTTCGAGCAGCTGTGGGACTCGGGTGGATGAGTTTCGCGAGTCGCCTACTTAAGAAGGAGAGAAGAAAACCGACGGAAGAAGCGAGAAAGCAGTGAGATCGCGATCCATGCGAACTGAGACATCGTCAAGAATGCGATTTGCGAAAACTCAGTAGGCAAAACTAAAGCAAAATATTCTCCCGAGCTCGATTCATTCTTAAATTAGAAGCGAACGGAATGGAGCCGAGTGAAGTGATGCTGATGATGATGAGTGACTGATCTGCTTCGAGTTGCATCTCCAATATCGCCTCTAACAGGGTGTGGTCTATGTTTGTTACTGTTGTCAGTTATTCGTGGCTGTGAACGCGACCGATTCGCAATTCAAGTTCTCCGCGTCACGCGTTTATAGCGGAAATAAAAGCCGATACAGCTAATTGATCGTTTGATTGTTGCTCGAAGAACGGTTTGCTTTCAATACTTTTTCGTCACAATGGGCAGCGACCTGTCCACGTGCGCTTCTTCCAAACACACAACGACCACTTTCAAGACGGAGAAGACACTGAAAACTGGTCAGATGAGAGAGGACGACGTCGAAAAGCCGAACGATGACGCTATGCAGATGACCGAAAAAAAGAAAGTCGTGTCGTTGGTCTCGGCTGACATCATTGGCACGGGGAAGCGACCGCAAAAAGATGTATTCAATGTAAGTGATGCGATGTCCAACGAACATCTAACGAACAGAGCAGCGTTCATTCTAAGAGTACACTCGCTCAATTAAGTCCTTCCTTTAACTCATAGTCACTGATTGATATAACGATACGCAACCCAATAGAGAGGTGATTATCTAGCTGATAATCTCGGTTAGAAGGTGATGAGTATGAATCACAGCAATCGTTTCATAAACAGTTTATGGTGTTCGTTATGCAAAATATCGGGCTCTGATTCATGCTCATCACCGAGAATCGGGGGCATTCTTCTGTTTGGTGACCCCCCACTATATAGTGATCCATATGATTAATGTACTACCCAAACACAGTGATTCGTGGGCACATATATTTCGCTCATGCAACGTATTTACAGAATATAATACCAAAAACCTAAAGAATTAGAGAATTATAATTAAAGAATTACGCTCTTTGGCTGAATGCAAACCAGCCAGGATCACCATATCAGAAGGATGGATCACCAAACAGAAGAATGCCGAACCGAGATTATCAGCTAGAGGATCACCTCTCGATTGGGTTACATATCGTCAATCAGTGACTATGAATTCAAGGAAGGGCTTTTTTCCGCGAGTGTACATAAGTAGTAATACTTATATTCGTATTTATACGGAACCGTTTGCCTATCTAGTCCATATTATTGATGGGACCATTTTCCTGTCTTTGGCAGTCAAATGTTTGCAGGTATGCTTTGCAGCCTGATAACTACGAACTAACTATGTAGAGACCTCTTCAGCCCCAAATGCCACAATATTGGCCTTTCGCAGCATCGATGTCAGAAGTCTAATTCATGATGGTGATGATTAGCGGTCAGATTTCGTAATTGATGTAGCTATAAATCGCAGTTATACTATTCTTAAGTGAGGAATCGAATGTTTTCCTATGGAAATCGTATGGAAACATCGATATTGAATCAATGAATCAATCGGTGTTTTATTTCATGCTACGCCTTCTGCTGATCAAATGCATGCATTTCATTTAGTTATTAGAGTGACGAAATTTCTAGTCTCGCTTCGAAGCTTTTTCGTGATCAACACATCGAGTGTGAGACTAAATAATTTCAAATGGTGTGATGATTTTCGTTATTCGCCAAATGTTGTAGACTTATTTTCAGGTACGTTTTTAGAATATTTGCACTATTTTTCTGTGCTACTTGAAGCGAAAATTTCACTGTTAGATTGCAGGTGAATGATAACTGATAATCTTTTTCCCGCAGACGCTGTTTGATAATCGTATCATAATCTTCTAATACACTTTAGCATAAATGCCGCGAAAATAAGATTTCAGGGTTGACGTCTGGTGTGGCTAAGACCAGTTTTGGTTCATGTA
>JAGGCA010000743.1:7171-24114 GCA_022876805.1 Osperalycus tenerphagus | reverse complement strand
GAGAGACGAGAGACGAGAGACGAGAGACGAGAGACGAGAGACCGACACTCGAAATTCGCCTGTCTCGCGGGAAATTAATTAGAGGTTAAATGTCCAATGAAATTAGGAGAGTTAAATTTTCCATATTTCAATGGCAGCACATTTTCACGAATTTGCACCGCTCTTCCGTTTGTCTTCGCCCATCTCTCTCGCGACGACGGAACTCATTGATCAGTTCGGTCGGCCCGACGTTATGTCACGCGACATTCGAAATAAGTTTCACATTTAATGGCATTTATGTGTATGTCGTCGATCTCTTGCCGATGATGCGCGCAGTTCTCCTTGTCTTGCCCGCGTAACAACGAAATCCAATCTTCTCTATCTTCAACTGCTCTCTATTCTTCTTCATCGTCAATAAAATGCGACTCGACGTCCCTTCTGCAAGTCAAATTCGGTCGAGTTGCCACCACTGCTGTAGTCGTATTGGCGGAGCTCGCCGCATTTGTGATTCCGCCAGTTCCTAGCTCTATACATACACTGCCACTGCCACTGTCACCCCACCACCGCTACCTGAGCCATCTCATCATCATCACCCACTCATTTCGATTCGCTCATTTCAGGTCGCCGGATTCGTACTCCTCGATCCCCATCGAAATTGCCACCATCGCACAGCTCTCCGGTTCCTTCCAGCGGCATTTCGCTCTTATTAATTAGTCAGCGGTTCCCGTTTCCACCGAATTATGCCCCATAATTCTGCTCGGGTGCACCACCGAGCGAGCGCCGACAGAGAGAGGAAGAGGTTCAATCGATGGATGTCATACATCAATGTCGACGTCTTGTGGTTGCCATCCGAAGAGGAATATCAAACATCGCACAACAATCGCAGTCATTTTTTTCGGTGTCTCGTTCGCACCCGTTCCATTCTTTCAGCGGCGTCGATCGATTGGTGTACAATTTTCACATCACATACACACCACACACACACAGAACACTGGAAGGCATTAAAATGGTACAACAACAATTCGTAAATGACTTATGTAACTCATAGGAACAACACGAGCGGGAATGAGCTAAGCGACGGAGGTGCAGTGCCGAAAATCGATACCGATAAAATTTCAGATTCAGATTTGGAGTCCGATATGACAATGCGATGGAGACCGGTGTACTTTGAAATGATGTCTGCGAGACGGTTCATGTACCTGGGAAGGTTATATAATGAGATAAATTAGTGGGTAGCAGATATAACAGAACCACGCGAACCGTTGGACGAAGAGAGAGAGAGGAGACAACATAATAAATGAGCGCCACTCCATTACTAATGCGCCGAGAAGCGCTCGACTTTTACTGCTGCCATTCGTCTTCCTGCGCTATAGAGTCGTGCCAACCAGAAACTTCTCAGCAGAGGTATCCTGAAACCCAATTTGTGAATGCCAAACGGCAAATGATACCCCAATACGGGACAGTGCTCAAAGAGTGACATTCTTCCTCCAGACTGGCAACGGGACTGTGTCATGGCCAGCAAAATTGTGCCTGTCATGTCAAACAGAAACAGAAACAGTGAAGAGTAGAAGAATTCGAATTCATGGTGCGAGGGTTTCACTTCGCAAGCAGGCAGTCCAAGCTTGGAAATCACAAGGAAATAAATAATTCTTAACGCGAGTTTAATTAGTTGTCATTTGTTTTGGTGACCTTGCATCGGACGTATAATTTAGTCGTATTATTAAGCGGGAATCGCCAAAGGTAGAAGAAGAAGGAGAAGAAGGAGAGGAGAGGAAGAAGAATCTGAGCACAATTCCATCGAAGAATGACGAGGACCATTCACGGATCGTGGTCGTGAGCCAAAACATCAATCAGGAACCTACGTAAGACGCTTTCATCTGGTCGCCGTTAATGATGCGAACACGCTTAATTGAATTAACGCTCGCAGAACTACTTACGATCTAACCGCGTAATTATGAATTCTATAACCACAGCAATTATTCTTTTTCTCAGCTAATTTCTAGCCCATAAACATTGTCATCGCGGCTACGACGACACGACAAATCGCCATTTCAGACAAGCAATAAATAAACAATTAGAGGAAACGTTAATTTTCGATTCATAAATTCTGTCTTACAGTTAGAGCCGCGCTTCGCTCATTGAAATCTGCGATGCATGAATAAATGATGTCTATGAGTGTAGTTAACCGAATGGCAACTTGATTACTTATCGTCGTCTTTAAAACCTGTGTTCTCGTGTCAATATCAATAATTAATTGCCACATTTCTGAAAATATTTCCGATTAGTGAGTGCATGCGAATGCATTTATCAAATTCCTCTTCTGCGCCAGATTCGGTTCCATGTTTCGCTCTCTCCTCGGACGCACAGATTCTTTCTTCTCCATGGCCATCCATTTCGGTGCCCGTGGCATGCTCTTGAGTGGCGGCCTTTATTTCGACCACCTCGTCAGCATTTATTTTAATTCGATGATAATTGGCGTACATGGATATCCATTCGTGACGAACGAGAGAGAGGAGAGGGGATGTCGAGATGTGTACATAACCAGAAGAAGAGAGACAGGTTGGTATTCGGAATATCATTAACTAAACTAACTAAACTCGATGCTCGGTTGTTCATCAACCGACCAGTTCGGCGTGGTGCAAAAAAACATGTCGACCAAGAAGCAGAAGATGTGCCCCGAGCCATGCCATCATGTTCGAGTTACCTCATCTTACACGAATTCTCATTGCGAGATTAGCATCCATGACGAAGTCATTTAACAGGAATGAGAACCAGGGAGATAAATTTCCTAGGCGACATCGAGATTTATTTACGCTTCTGTCGTGGTATGTTTTCGGCACCCGCGAACAGGAACAACAACACGAACATTACTTATCTGGCAGATCAAGCGTGCCGAAGAAATCAACTACACGATGAAAAACGTAAATTCATTTATCATTAGGCGAAACATTAGCACGTTGCCCATTAAAAAACGTGTAACGATCAAGCCAAATCAGTGCACACACGATTATGTGACTATGTTAGTGTCATATCTAACTATTTGTTTGTTACGCGACCCTCTGTTTAGTTCTAATTAATTCACCCACAAAGTCATCACCGACGCGGTCGCAAGTCAATTTTTAACCAATTTCAGATTGGCATCCATTCAGTGTGATTTGCGACGCACTTTTTCACTCCCGCGATTATGACTTTCTCAATGAGCTCATCAGAGAGCGTTTGGATTCGGGAGACGGTCGTCCTGATGGTGAACTGGGCAACGGTGAAGAAGGCCCGTCAAAGGCCTGGCCTCATATGTAATGCGCTCGAACTGAACCGAATTGAATTGGATCGAGCGAGCTGCTTGGGCCACCTCTGTAATGCGATTTGCACGAATTTGCATCTCACGACAGGAGATCTGCGAGATATACTCGAAGGAGTCTTTCGGCTTGGTTGTCAGGTAAGCCTGTCACTCTTTGACGAAGATTACGATAATCGGATTTGCAAATTAACATGACGACGATACGAAATCGGCAAAGTGGTTTGCCAATCGAGCGAAACATTCAGTGGTGAAATGCCGACGAAAGAAATGCCGTCTCGTCATCGTCATTGCGTTTCAATTCGATTCGATTAAAAACCGAGTTGAAATGAGTGCAAAATTCCTGATTTTTGTTGTTTTTGTTTCTGCATTCATTACCGAGCGAGAAGGAATGAAAGAAATTCTCGCTCACCACCCGAATACATTTCAACATAGCTGATAGAGAAGTAGTGATGCGATAAGAGAAATCAGTTCGGAGGACTCAGGGCGATGTAATTATTTAATTGTCATTCGTGTGGGCAAATACAAAAACAGATAAGATTGACATAGAAAAAGTTCATGGCAGCGTTCACTTGATTGCGACCCGACGCTGGAATGCAGAAGTTCCCATGGCATGATGGAATGAGTCGATTACATGAATACCACGTTCACGAGTCATTTGCCACTCCACTCAGGAGGACCACGGCGTCAGTCGCACCACAATCATATTTCGAACCGAAGTTCGGGCTGCGGACTTGGATGAAAGGGGTAAAAACGAGATTTCTCGTTTCCCGATGTGACCGAAAATTTCCGCATGACTTGAATAATTATGCATCGAGATTCTATCGTCGAATCTCTGCGGTGTCCGCAATTCATTCATTTATCTCGCGCCGACGGCCTTGCCTCGGTCGCGACCGAACATCCCCAAACAACACTTCTCTAATGATAAATTGGGTCACGCCTCGATCGGTTTTCTCGCGGTGATTTAAATTAATCATGGCTAATCCAATACCATTTTATCGAATATAATAGAATTATCGAATAGAATAAGATGGAGACAGAGCAGCAAGTTGACTGGAATTCTTCGTGCATCTGTTCTCGAGCAAATGAACAATTGCATAATCGCAATCTGTGCATGATTCAAACTACAGAGGGTGTACCGAAATTGTAGAATTGTACCACTACCGAATAAAACTTTGGTCGATCAGACATGAAACATGAAACACGACCTGGCTTGCTTCACTTATCGGCTGTCTCAACATATAATATTTGCGATTTCTGGTTCTGGTGCTCGTGTGTATGTCTTCGGCCGCCTGTCAGCAGCTCTTCACACGCCACCTCTGGATCTTGGACGCATCGAATAAACACACCCATTAATTATTTGCCCAGGTGGATGGACATAAAATAAATCAAACTGACGTCACTTTATTGAATCACCCGAAATATATACACAATTTAGGTGATTGATGGCTAGTGAACGACAAGCGACACTCAATCGCTCGGCGATCGGTGGTCGATGATTGAATTAATTAAATTGAAGACTGATGCAACTTCACTTGACAAGCGGACGATTCTTATCGCCATCATCTCCGTGCTTCTCTTTGTACTTGCGCACCTCATTCATGTACCTCTGCCAGGCGTCGGTGGAAGAGTCCTGATCGTCACCATCATCGTCCAGGTCTCTTCTCTGTCTCTTAATTATACCTGTTTTGAGCGGCGCCTTATTGCGACGCTTATGTAGTGTGGCAGCGCCCTAAAATAACACAGACAAAACTGGCACACGTCAAACAAGCAGCATCACTACCGTAGATCGGTGCCTGGCTCGTCGGGTAATTTAAATTAACAGCGTCTGTTCGATTAAATCGCTAATCTGGTGGTCGGCAAACATTTCTTACGGTCGGTTTCGGCGACGCGCTTTTCTCGCTGCTCGATGGCTCTCCGTCGTCCCTCTTCGTCTCCTCCGATGTCACTTCCTTCTCTGTCTCTTGCTTCACCTCCTTCTGCTGCTGCATCTTCTTGAACATCTCCAAGAACGAACCATCGTTAGCGAATTTGTTACCCACCGCACCAGGGACCGAGGGCGACTCGCTGGACGCCGAACTCTGTTCGTCGTTCGCTACGGTGGACGTGCGCTCGCCTTCCGACATGCTTCGTAATTGATTCGAGTTAATGAGCACACGCGTGGATTATTAATTTGATTGAATAAATAATTAAACGAGATGAACGACGGGAGACGAGAGATGATAATTCGTGTGGATGATCGTGGCGAGGCAACAGAGCGCAGCACTGCGCAGACAGCACAGCGACGACATCTTCCGGCCACGTGGCGAACGTCATTCAACAGAACGAAATCGTTCACTCCGTTCTCTCTGTCCAAGCTAATCTTCCATATCTCATATATCACTCATCGTTCAACTAATCAGCACATCATTCCGATTTACCATCCATTCGACTCGCCTCCTCCAACTGGTCAACTCATCTGCTCTTCGGTTATTGGTTTTCCATAGCGGCGAACACGAGTTCGTGGTAAGTCCGATCCGAGTTACGATGACGAGTTACCTGCTGATATGAATTATTTCCTGCACAGATCCAAGTCTTTCGACTTCTGGGTGATGTCCAACATGCGAGGAGTGGAGCTACGTCGAATCTGATTGTAGGAATCGTTTATACGATTGAGTCAGCGCGGAACCCGTTGAGAGATGGACGTCGACGACATCGAGATGGCGGATGCCGAGCCCCAACATCAGGAGCAGTTCGCTCATGTTGGCTCGTCTGTCATCTCGCTGCCAGCACACTCGTCCCATATTTCACCTCTCCAGTCACCTCTGCCTTCGCCACTGCAATCACCAATCGCCTCACCGTTGATATTCCACTCGGACAGCGATGGTAACCAGCGATCAGAGACCATCCGTCGCTCGTACACGTGGTCGGCACAGCAGAAGCACGACCTTCACTTGCCGATTGCCCATTTTCGACGAGCGGCCACTCCGACATCGATAACACGAACTGAGCCGCTCCCCCAAGTTAACAACGCTACGCAACATGAGTCGAATCAAGTGAATAGTGAAAGCTATGCATTCGCTTTCACCGAGAGTCTATTTGACTTTTCGAAGAAGGCCCGGAAGCGAGCCTATTCCGAGCACAACATTGCGCGTGGCCAGCTGAATTTTCTCGAAAAGACGGCCGATTCCAATGAGGGACGCAGCGACAGGAAAATACTGCAGAGCAGAAGGCGGAAGAAGGAACGGAAAAGTGCAACGGCGACAAGAGACAAGGATGGAAGAGACAAGGATGGTGATGTCGTGTTCGCTAGTCAGTCAGACAACGACAGGCGCGACGCTCGGCGTAAGCACATTCTCTGTGTGGTCGACACCAACATCCTTCTTCATCATCTCAGTGAATTCAAGATATTCATAGCTAAGGAGCAGCAAAAATCTCAACATTCAACCAGGTTCCACATACCATGGACTGTTTTTCAAGAACTCGACAGCATGAAGGAAAAGCAGAAACCTAACACATTCATCGTCAATGTGATTCGTTTCCTCAACGAACAGCTCGAGAGTGGTAGTCAGATCATTACCGGCGAAGAACGTAAATCAGATTCGACTAGCGGTCAAGTCGAGATCTGTAACAACGACGACAAAATCCTCGACTGCTGCCTGTCACAGCAACGGACACTTGAGAACAACGACAATGGACAGAAGCGTGTCAAATTAATACTGCTGACGAACGACATCAACCTGCGCAACAAGGCAGCCGTGTTCAAAATCAAGGCAATGAGATGGAAGGAATTTTGCGGCAAGTACGATCAAGTCGACGACGCCGAGTGCAATTCATTGCCCATCACGCGAAAGAAGACTACTTACAAGGACGATTCATGTGATGCGATGGACTATCCCAACTCACCGTCACCATCGTCGTCGCGATCTTCGGCCGACGACAGGCTATCGCCGAAGTTGCCCGTCACGCCATCAAATTCCCGGACCAATTCGCCAGCTTCGGATGCCACTTACTCGCAGTGGTTATCGTTCAGGTATATGGCCGAGAAACTACTGATCGAGTTCATCGAGTGGCAATTTAAGAATATGTATGGCGAAAAAATCTGGCAACTGATGATCGACTTCGACTTGAAGAGTGCCACCATCAAGGACATTATCAGGTGCATGAGGCAGAACTGGATCGGTGTGTTCAGTGATTTGTTTGCCAGGAGTAAGGAAGTGAAAGAACTGATCGACGAGCTGCACGAAGACCTGAAAATCGAATCGAACAACGATTATGACAGGCTGACATCGACGTTGAAGAGGCTCACTGACAAAGTCGAACAGAAGTTGAACAGCGATCATCGAAATAACAAGCGCCAGAAAATGGTCTAGTTCGATGTATGTCCATGGATGCACCAACATGATCGTGCCTCTAACTGCGATTTGGACGCAAATCGGGGAATGTACAGGTGTGGAACCTCCACTCTCCATTAGCGTTAAATTAAATGTTTTCGAACTTTGTTAACGTTAAATGTTTATCATATTAATTCAATCATGTGTTTCATTAATAATCGTTGTGTTTTGCATTGGTCGGTCGGCACCGAAGTGCCCAATCAATCGATTGATTGTGTCATGATGTAAGTTATTGATTGCTCTGAATAAGTCCCTTTCTCGAAGAGAATAAAGAGTCGACCGAGTCTGATTATAGTCATCATGTGTGTGTGATGTCATCGACAATTTGTCAATGATAATTTGTCGATGACGGATCAGTGCTTGAGTGGTGGAAGATTTACAAATTTCTACAAGGTGGGTGGACATCAACGCGGAGGGCACCGTCGAGTTCGATTATTCTGGTGTCAGGCTTTATCTAGTTCTGGTCTCGCAATGGGCGTATTAGTTCGCCATCAACTTTTCCTTGGTTCACTGCCAGGACATTTGTGCCGATAATCATCGAAACCAAACAATGTCGAGCATGCCATGCGGCATGATATACACGAAGATGGTGAAACTGCCGAAAGTGGCTCTGCAGCAAGCTTGAATCTTGGAACAGCTCATATAATATCTCTCGACCGTTCTGGTCCTTCATCTCGTTCTGGTCATCGTGCTTCTTGTCACCAGCACACAGACGTGCTAACTGTTCCTGAGATATCGAATTTGAAAATATAAAAAATCGCCACTGAAAATTCCTATACGTGACCTTTGCCATTACTGGGACATGGCCTGAACGTCATTCGTAATCATTGAACGTAGTCTATCACTCTGACAACTTTTATGAGGATTCTAAATGTAAATATTGACAGAGTGAAGAGTTGCAGAATTTGAACCATCCGCGAACTCGGGTCTGCTCTCGATGTCGATATAATCGAACCATCGATCACCCGCGAAGAAGAGCAAAATACTCGCAACCCGGACGAATTTACTGCCCCCGTTTCGACATCATGGGTCTGCTGGACGACATCGAACAATATTTTGGCACCAGGAACCTGTACGACGTGCTCGGCGTCAAGCAGACGGCGTCCGAACGAGAAAGTAATGACGATGAGAACGAATCTCTGCGACTAACTCAGTAATCACTCGATTGTCTCGCTTCACAGTTAAATCGGCCTACAGGAAACTGTCGCTGAAGATCCATCCAGATCGAGTCCATCAGGACGACAAGAAAGTGGAGGCGACCAAAAAGTTCCAGGTGCTGGCCAAGGTGCACTTCATCCTGAGCGATGAGGACAAGAAGGCGGCCTACGATGAGAGCGGCATCATCATTGATGAGGACGAGATGGACAATCAGGCCAACTGGGAACAGTATTGGCGCCTCCTCTTCCCAAAGGTCACCGTCAAAGACATCGACAGCTTCCTGGCCAAGTATGTCGGCTCTGCGGAGGAGAGCGGCGACTTGAAAGAGCTCTACTTGCGATACAAAGGTCAGCGTCGAGTCGAAATTTACCGAAAATTTACCTCCGTATAACTGCTAATCGGTAGCTTCACTCTTTATCCAGGCGACATGGACAAGATTTTCGAGTCGGCGATCTGCTTCGATGAGGAACGAACTCGATGCCTCCTGATGGAGATGGTCGAGGCCGGAGAGGTGCCCAAATATGACCAGTTTGTTAATGAGCCCGAATCGAAGAAGGTGAACCGACTCAAGAGAGCTGAGAAGGAGAGAAAGACGTTCGAGAAGGAAGAGAAGAAGAAGCCCGGAAAGAGGCAGCACGAGGACGGAGATGGTGACCTGGTCAAGGCGATTCAGGCTCGGTCCAAGGGCAGTTTTGACAGCATGATCGCCAGTCTCGAGAAGAAGTACGCCAGTAACGGCAAGGCCAAGACCAACAAGAAGAAGTGATTATTCTAAGTTGGTTTTAGTTCACCTGTTCGTGCATTTAATTGCTCACTGGCGCATTTTGTATTCCATCATTGCCATCATCACGGGCATGGAACGAATTGAATGAGAAATAAATGATGGATCTGACAGCTCGACTCGCTCAACTGATCTCTGTATGTGGAAGTCAGACGACGAGAACCGAATTCGCGCCAGACGACCGAACATGGTTGGCAATGAATCAGGATACATATTTTGGCAAGGTCAGGGGTCGAAGGGGCGCGACCCCGACGCTGTGGACGTCGCGATTGGTCGACGAGTGATCGACGGGGCCGAGCGGACGAGCGGAGACTGCATGGCGACAAGACAGACACGCGACTAGCTAATTAGACGCGCGACTAGCTAATTAGAAGACGCGCTGTCTGGCTTCTCGATCACTCTTCCATCACTCCCAGTTCTGTCTCCGCACACCTCACTTTCCGGTCTCCTCTCGAGCCATTTCCAACCAATCGCCTTCCACCCCGCTCTCGTCGCCCAACGAGTTCGACGCCGTCCCCTCCCGAATTCCCCAGTTCTGTTTTAATCCAGTTCAGCTCAATTTCATCCCTCCTCAAATGTCGTCGTTCGCTTCGTTCCATGGCGTGCTGAGCTCCCCCAACCTCGAAGCCCTCGTTGCGCGGATCGTCACCGAACACGGCGATCGTCCTAACGACGGCATCGAGTTCGATGGCCGTGGCGAGCCATCGATGGCAGTGCCCAACTGGGCCATTCGCGTTCCGCGTTCGGCTGCTAAGGGCCCGTTTGAGTTCCATTTTGCTGACAAGTTGGCGTCCACTGTCGACCTGGTGACGGCCTGGTCGATCGAGGATGACGTCTCCACTCCGGAGCTGCTCAACTTGCGACCGTATCCCGGTGTGATCGGCCAGGAGAGGAAACTTCTCGGTCAGATCGATCGCTGCTACGAACAGTACGCACTGTTCCAGAAGGATCGCAAGCAGGTTCGCACCGACATAAACTTAACCATGAAGTTCTCATATCCGGTCATTTTTGTTCCAGGCCGAGAGCGATTTGGTGCAGGCATTTCCGGACCACCGAGTGACGAGCAACAACAACATTCCCGTTTCGCGTCTACCGCCGAAGCCGTCTCGCGTCGACCGTCTGATCGTTGAGGAGCTCCGCGAGCACGCGCGGGTCATCACCCTTCTGGCCAAGATGGAGCAGCTGCGAAACCAGCGACCCATCACCGAGACCATCGACACCATCATTCAAGAGTGGCTCGAGGCGATCCGCACTCTGCAGGCCAGACGCAACGACGAGATTCTGGCGACCCGAACCATGGCCACTTCTCCTCCGGTCAGCCCGCGAATGGAGAAGTTCATCGATTCGGTCCGTTCGCAAATGTCCGATGCCGTCCACGACCTGTGCACCAAGACGCGCATTGCCCGCACCGCGTTCTGGGCCGCCATGGTTCAGACCCTCGATTATTCCTCATGAAATGCGGGCGGGCGGCTGCAATTTTAATGTAATTCAAATTATTTATTCCAATATATACTTGACAAGTATAACTTGTATGTTAGTGCCGTTTGTATACGTTTGTCAACTTTATTTTCAATCATTCACCTGTCGCTCACTTATTACCTAACGAAGCAACGTTCGTTCAATATGTTCGGGATGAGACTCGAGTTAATTATTTTCTGCTTCAGTTTTGTGGGCCCGTTCGGCCTGAATGGAACCTCGACTGTGTCCACTGAATTCGTGCGAATTCCTCAAGCGAGAAGAACAAAGATACGTTTTGATTCACGTGCATTCAATACCAATGATTTGTTCGACGACAACGCAATTAACATAGCGAGCGATTCGACTTCCATCGTGGATCAGGCTGACCAGGTAAACGGCGTAAAAGTGAGTGAAAAATACTTGGAACTAGCCGTCTTCGTCGACGAAGACGCTTATCGGCGCATCAAACCAAAATTGGCGAAGACCGACGAAGAAGTGCACGACGTGATTCTTGGCTATGTAAATCAGGTTCAAGCAATTTACTACCAACCGTCGCTCGGACAAAAGCTGCATATAACACTAGTTAAGCTCGACATTGAGACAAGAGAACTCTTCGACGAACACAGCGGAGAAAGAGATGAGCTCCTGACGTCTTTCTGCAATTACCAGAGCGCACTGAATCCACCATCAGATGAAAACCCTCAACACTGGGACGTGGCACTTCTGCTGTCAGGTCTCAATTTCTTCTCCAAAGACGAGCCCAACGAACGTGGTTCAACACTGGGATTGAGTGGTGTCGGTGGCATCTCGATGGGCGACAACAATAACTGTGTAATTGTCGAGTTTGGTGCCGTCAATCATACCGGTTTCCCGTACCCATCGGCCGGTCTCATGTCCGCTTGGATAGCCGCTCATGAATTGGCGCACAAGTAAGAAAAGTGCCTATTCGCAAGTGACTAGTCTGACTTCCGCGTGATTTCCGTGTGATTTCCGTGTGATTTCCAGTCTCGGCATCTTTCACGATGGCGAGCCGTTCTATCCCGAATGTCCTGTCGATGGATTCCTGATGTCACCAAGTCGAGGAGCCAAAGGTGAAACAAAGTGGTCAGAGTGCTCCGCCAAACAGTTTAAAGCGCTCAAAGTGACAGCACTGAATGACAAGCCTACGATGAAAGTTTCCGAATGGAACAACCACAACAAGTTTGGCTTAAGACCTGGACAGAGATGGGACGCGAGAGAACAGTGCCGATACTTCATGAATGACGAAGAAGCAGTCGTTGATTGGAGAATTAATCCACGCATATGCAATGAGAGCATTCCGTGCAAGTCGGCAAAGAAGATGGGCTCGGCCGGTCCTGCATGGGACGGAACCAAGTGCGGGGAGTCCAACGAGCGGTGTGTGAATGGAGAATGCGTATCGTGGGATGGCCATTGAGATGCGCCCCGGGCGATCATTCGTGGCCAGTGGAGCGAGTGGGAGAAGCGCAACGCTCTCAGTGAACACATTCTTCGTACACGACGTGCACAGTACGTTTATTAAATACAGTCGGTAATAATAGGCTAATGAGGTCAGTGTGCATTACGGTAATAGAAAACATGACATGCCACTCATTATTTATGCTTAATTAAAAAATGAGATGACGAAAGTGGCCTGCTTTACGGACACTTGCGATCGACCAGCGTCTTGCCTCCTTCGTCGTACTCTTGCTTCGAGATCCACATTTGTTGAAAAGTTCCCTGAAGAGAAAAATGAAGCAACCAAAATGAAGCAGCAGCACTTAACGAGATAAAAGCACACTAATGGAGCATACCAGAGATGCGAGGATCGATCCGCCGATCCAAGCACCGAATCGTCTTTCTGCCGTTCCACCACCGCTGAGAACTTTCAATCTCATACTCTGAAAGGACATAACGTGGTAGGTAATTGACGCACACACACAACTATAATCATTATCCTCATCTTACAGGAGGCGTCTTCACCGACAAATCTCTATTTAGTCTGTCAGGAAAGCCTTGAATGAGCGTATTTCCACCTGTCACAATGACCGAGCCGTACAGAGATGGTCGAATATCGATGTCACACATCCCGACGCTCGTTGTGACGCACTGCGCGATGCCCATGCCCATCATCGATCCGGGCATTTTCATGTTAGACGGGTCGAAAAGTGCTTCTGGTATCAGGAATCGCTCAGCTCCGAAGTCCGAATTGTAACCGTTGGGAAATTCGTAGTGAACTGTCGGCATGTTCTCAGCAGTCTCCTTGTCGTACGGGGCGTCGCTCACTTGTAGAACTGCGCTCTGGAAATCCTGTATGACTTCTTTTACCATGTTGTTATGCCACGAGCGCGTAACTTCCGGAATGTTGCTTTTCCTTGTCCACTTGGCCGGTTCACCTTCTTTCACAGGCTCCTTGCCGGCCACCATGTAAGTGGGCACAACTTCGATGTTGTGTTCCTCCAAGTAATTTCGACACTGCACCGTTATGAATTCGCCGCCGAGTGGCGATTTGACGATAGCCTGCTGAATGACGTACCCGTCATGCACGGGAACGGCAGACGTTTGATTCAAGCCAGAATCGACGACAATTCCCGTAGCTCGTCCGTTGGCGAACGCGGCCAGCACAGCGTTCTTGGCCAAGAAAAATGCGGGAATGTTGTACTTCTCGAACATGATCTCCGTGACTTTTTCGCGTTTCGCCCGCACGTTCCACTAAATAAACCACAATTCATTTGAATATTCGATAACGAGCAGACTTCTCCAACTTACAGATGCCTCAGACAACAAAACCGGGTGCAGATTCGATTCCGACTTGATGTGCTTCGCATAAATGTGATCCAACATATTCTCGAACAGATCCCAATTATCGACTGAAAAACACAGATAAGGGCAGACGGTGACTAATAGCTCGTGGTAGTAATAAGAAACGAGTGACAGTCGTACTCATGCCGTCCTTATCAAGAAAAGTGGTCATCTCCATGCCCTTGCGGGCAACGTGAATGGAAGTCGTGTCAATGAAGTATTTCCTGGTTTCCTGGTGCGCCGCCTGCCCATCAACATCCATAGCATTGCCATTTGCCTCGAGCACTTCGATGAGATAGCCGACCGACGACGGGATCTCGGCTTTGGGCGAATCTTCGCCGGCATACCCGGCACGGATCGAGTAGCTGCCGATGTCGAACACGACAGCGCCCACTTCGTCTGGAGAGTGACAAACCAGGCAATTAGTTCCGGTGACTCGTACACCGTTCAGAGATCTGTCTTACCTCCTCCATACACTCCGCCGCTCATGGTGGCCAACTGATTTCTTCGTTACTTCGGAACCAGAAGAATGGCAAATGAACGAATTTTGCGGCCGGTTTCCGCTGACAGCGCCCTCTGTCGACTGACGATCGACATAGGGAAAACCAAACTTTGGTTACCAAACTTTGGTTACCAAACTTTTTCTCTCAACCGAATTCAATTTACTAGTAAATCTCAATTTCATTCCATTAGATCTGTAATTGTTCGTTTCGTTTTCATTCGTTTACAGAATTCGCTTGTTGTCTAGAAAATGACGATCAAAAGTTTGATTTTTACGCTATAGAAAACGAGGATGTGATCGGTGTGCATACGCAATAAGTTTCGAGATAAATTTACAGAAATGTCACTAAAAATGTCAATAAGCATCCCTTCCATTCATTTGTTGTTCATTTGCACGCCGAGAAGCGGACACGACGATGGCGTGATTCGAATTACATTCTCAGCTGGAGAAGTCGAACTTGAATGAAACCTGACACGGAATGTTATCTAGAAAATTGAAGAGACGCAAAACAATTGCAATTCAGTAACTAATGCAACTAATCGCAATCGAGATCGCACAAAAATCGCAATTATGATCACATATACATATGTATCAATTATTAGTATCTTCTCAGTTAATGCAACGAGTGAATAATGAATGACGAGTGGAAAAGCGAGATTGTGAATAGAAATGTCATTAATAATAACTCATTATGTCATCATTAAATTAAATTAAATCAATAAGATTGAAATCGTTGGTTCTGAATTGATGAATAATGATCGAAGCGATTTGATCAGAGACCGATTCTATGGACACGGTGAGTTTGAGATCTTGGAATAGTTAGACTTCGCGCATCGCTCTGCAGTCTTCCTTGTGAATTTGGACCAGGCGAGTTGTCGAACACATCCTGCAGGTTCTTGCAGTCTGTGATGCTCATCGGGAGCGTCAGGAGATCGATTCTTGTGCGCTTCGATATACGATATATGACGTAGGGATAGTGAGGAGACGAGCGCGAGGCTGGTGAAGTGGTCAGACAAGTGGGCCATTCGGCAGAAGAGAAACAAAAGACATTAGTAAACACGAACCAGCATGCACATAACGACTCACCTGTGACCCGAACTCGTACACAGAGACGATGTTGAGGTCGTGCGGGTCAACAACTGGTAAACTCGAGGCTGATTGTGCCACGAACTCGGAAATTTGGCAGCACTGTGTCCTGTCCATCACCTGAGTGAGAACATGAAGACGATGCTTGCCACCACCTCTCTTCTTCAGCCACCAGTCTTTTGAGCAGTTCTTGTAAGCTCTGAAACACTTCGACGGCCGTCGATCACTTGTGGGTCCTTCACCGATCTATGTGCGCCCGACTCGTGGACCATCGCATACGAGCTGCCGAATGCGGTCTTCTGCTGGCTCGTTGACGGTCTATATGCTGGTTCGTAGGTGCGTCCATCCTCCCAGCATCACCGAGAAGACCTGTTCTGGACAGTCACCACTCGTCCTGACTGGCGCTTCGTCGCTTGACGGTTTGTTTCTTGCCGCACCATCACCACCGGCATCGAATTTGCTAGGCGACACTAATTTTCGTCTGAATCAGAACGTAACAGTGAGAATTTTGGGTGGAAGTGCAGCAATTAGACAGGGATTGTTGTTCTGAAGATAGTTCTGTGGCTCGTTGACGGCGCCAAACTGCGCCTGCGTCAGAATTCCAAGATTCTATTTACCGAAAAATGGCGAGGCAGCCGCCGAAGGAGCCCGACGTGGACTTCGAATGGCTCGACAAACCGGCCAAATCCGGCCGACACTCGGACCTCGTCAGGAAGGTGCTCGCCCGGGCGGCCACCCAGCGGTCGTCGGAATATCCTCAATGGCCTGCTTCGCCCACGGGCGGCGTTCTTCCGTTCGCCATCCAAGGCCGGTTCGCCAATGAACGCGAACGTCTCGGGCCTGATTTCACGGAAGAGGAGCGACAGTGGCGAATTACGTGGATCAAGGACCAGGAACTGCACCCGAGCGAGCCGAGATACCTGCCGGAGATGGAATACGAGCTGAACAACCCGCTGCGACGTTGGTACAAACGACCATGGAACCACCTCGAACGAAATGTCCTCGCGCCTAGAATTGTGCGCAACTTAATTGCATTCTCGCATCTTTCCTCACCTAAATTCCATCTTCTTTCTGGTTTCAGGGCGCCGAGAATGCGGCTTTGACACGCATATTTTTTGTGAGGGGTTTCATGATTTACGTTGGCATCTGTCTGGCTTGGTACCACCTCAAATACAACTACAACACTTGGGAGCGGTACAGCGGCTGGAAGATCTTCATCGACAAGGAGACTGTCCTGCCGGGCGATCCTCGATGGCCGCAGCCCAATCCCCGCAATGAGTCCTGGATGCACTTCGATCAGGAGTTCAGCAAACGCAAAGTCTTTCGTGACCTCAGCCAATATTGATCGATTATTCATCGATTATTGGTTGCTTAAATCGGTCACCGACTGTTGTTGGGAAGTTCGACGAGGAATGCATTCGGTAGTGGATGTGTTGTGTAAATTCAATTAAGTTGTGCCTCTCGTCAATGCTAGCTCGTCAAGTCATTTAGCTATTAAAGTTAGTTGCGCCG
>JAGGCA010000730.1:42104-56053 GCA_022876805.1 Osperalycus tenerphagus | reverse complement strand
TTAACATTAACATAGGTCGACCTTAGGAGAAAGCCGACCTAAGGTCGACTGGTGAATACGGGCCATTGTCTGATTATTTGATTAATCAAACTGGCATCCTTGTCTCGTGTTTAGCTCAATATACAGCGATCGATACATTCGTCAGTGAATTAGTCGATTAGATTTCCTGCTTAGAGATCAGTCATCAATTTTTGATTCATCGTCATCGTATTGATAATTAGAGCTTAATTAAAGATAAAGTTTACACGCTTATTGTAGTTTGTTATATCACCGTTCTCAGTGCTATAATGAAAGGCACGATATCTAATTTAAAATAACTTTAATCTTCCTGCTTGGTGACTCGTAACATGGGCCGCGAGTCACTTTCGGACTCGCCCATATGCAGATCTCACAGATCGACGTGCACTGGTCGAGAAGAAATGAAACACCATCATTGGTGATCTCGGGACTGGAGATGTATAACCTACGAAGAGTGGCCGCTCGATGGAAGTGGCGCAGTGCTAAATCGTTGACGAAGCACTGTAAATGAAGTGCTTGCAGATAATGACATGAATCGACCAGAGTCGAGATCATCTCGTCAGTACCCGGCATTGGGTGTGTGTGGTCACCTAGTCGGAAAGTTCTCAACTCGGTCAGATGTCGGAAGACGTCACATAAAGTGTCAGGCGCTACTGGGCCCATATTAATTAATTTCAGCTTCTCTAATCGGGTTAGCCTGGCCAACGATGTGTAAGGGCCTGATGCATTTTCGGACAGCCGGTGGCATGGTTTCGATACATTGTAGATTACTAACTTCTTCAAGCCAGATAAAGTGTGCCCGATTGCTTCCATTGCTGGTCTTGTTATGCTGATGCCAGAAAGTCTGAGCGATTCCAATTGTGGTGAACTTTTCGCGAGCTTCTCAATGCAACAGGTGGATAGTTGATGTTGACTTTCGCCGCAAGTATTAAACAGCTTGAGAGTAGCCAGGTGATGATTTACATTACCGAAGATACACTGGTGGTCACCTGTCACGGAATTGGAGTTTCGGAGACTGAATACAATGTCAACGATTTCGGCCTGGTCAAGTTGCACGAGTATTTTGTGCAAATGACCAAAATCGTTCGTTTCCAACACGATTTGTAGATAGATATGCTTAAGATTTCTGAGCGGCCAGTTGCTGAGCAGCCGAAGGACATCGCGTGAGTTGAAGAATTGAAGCGCTTCGATATGCTCGAGTTGTTGAGTGCAGGTTATGGATAACAATTGAAGGATATCGTAATTTTCGCATATCGCGGCCCGCACGTTTGGCAGGCAGGAGAGTATTGGCTTCGTGACAGAACCACGACGGCAAATTGGCACGAATCCGCGGTGCCACTCATCACGACACCCAGTCAGTACTCGGCGACCACCGAAGTAAGAAGTCGTTAAATCAATAGCGGTTATTAGAGCGAGTTGCGCGTCGATCACCGCTCGCCACTTGACGTGCACATCGCGCAAACACGATATTCGTTCTTCAAATGGTGTCTTCTGAAAAATTTTGTCCAAGACTTCGTTGGGCAGTTGATTGATGTGCCGAACCATGCTTATACGACAACAACAGATCTTCACATGTAACTTGTTCCGTCTTCGTGTGCAGGAAATCGCAGACGGCTTGCGAGTGAGTGAGTGGAGTGGTGCAACGAACTTGCGCCCTCGACTCGAAACTTGTCTTGTCTGGAGTTGAGATGATTACATCATCGTCCGAGAAAAAGCAACTAGTTCTTGGATTAAGTTCTGCTTGTTTGATTAGCGCCGCGCGAGCAGACACGCGAAACCCGCCACAGACGATGGATTAGTTGCAGTTAAATTTCAATTCCAATTGACATGCATTGTCAATCACGTGACCGTTCATTCGATTCGTTAGTCGCGCGCCTTTTGCCGCTCGTCTGACACTCGATCTCCTCATCGTTCGAATCATGCGTCGGTCTCTGCTTGTCAACTGCTCTCATCATCAAGATGAGCAACAGCCAAGGATAGAGTATCGCATGTACCGAGTAGCCATGATCGAAGACTGGCCGCACACTGAGCAGCGAACGGATTGCGGTATTGGCAATGAGGCAAGAACCTTCGTCGATTTGGTCACCGTGCCACCGATCGGTTCGCCAGTCAATCATCAGCCTCATCCCGTTTCGTTCGGTATCGTGCCATTTGTTGCCGGTGGTCGCTATTACTACATCCTAGAGATGGTCCCATCACCACCACAGTTCATGTATGGCCAGTCATGCCGGGTCGCGAATCAGATGAGCGCTCAGGATCAGCAGCAAAGCCACGACGTGGACGACTGTCAGTCGGAAGGTGATTATAAGTCGGCACAGGATGTTGTTTATGACCATTCGTACTCGCTGGATGCCCGACGTGCTGCCATTCGATATCTGCACAACAAGAACGAGAGAGCGAGACGTTCGAGAATAACGAACGCGTGCGAAATGATCCGCTTCCTGGTGCCTGGTGCTGCAGAAAAGAGCGACAAAGCAACGGTGCTCGAGCACGCCGTCAGATACCTGACGCACTTGCAGCAGTGCCACGATTTCCAGTGCAAGGTGAGGTGCTTTTCAGCAGGCCAACAACCGACATTCGTCTTTCCTATTCATCCCAGGACTACGTTCCCCCAGAGACTGAAGCATCGCTGGGCCATGAGAATATGCAGGAGTTACGCGCTTACTTTGGTGGTTACTGAACGCTCTTCGGATTTGCATCACTTGGACGTCTCTCTCATCCGCAATTGCTTTCTCGCTGTTTCGTTCTCAAAATTTGCTTTGGTTAATTAATGTAAGTACTTATTTGTAAATACTTATATATTTATGAGAAGTTTGTGCCAGCCGGCATAGCGTTTTCCCCATAAAGGAGTGCCATGTCATAAGCAATTTCATTTGATTTGTGACATGATCCACCTATGACCCCTAATGGATCAACGCCAACCCAACCCCAGGCAACATTTACGTTTTTACTTCATTCACTGGTTAGCGGGCATGAATATGAATTTTATTAGACAGAATGGCATCATAAATTCATTACTTGTAAGGCGTGTTAGTGTTAGTGTCGTTCTTTAACATTGAGTATTCCGACATCCCTACTTCCTACTGTTTCGTTTGCGGTCTCGGTCTTGATTTCGGTTTCGATCGCTTTGGTCTCGACCTTTTTGATCTTGATCTTTTCCTCCGTCTCGTCTCTGTCGTTTCACCATTGACATTATTTTTGCGCACTGGATGCACTCTGCACACGCATCCGGCTGGGAACTTGAACAGAGCGACGATGGGACTGCGGTTCGGGTCGTGTGGATCGATAGCTATAAGACGGTGGAGGCTAAACCGCTGCTGACATGTCGAGTCATAGAAGGGTGAGATAAATTCACAGGGTGTGTTCGGTTGACTGGGAAGTGAACAGAAAAAATTAGCAAATTTCTCAATATCAAATTGGACGTCTAACTTACGCGCAACTTTCAGTTCTAACTTTTTGTGGGAAAATATCTGTATTTACAATGATCATCCACTCCTTGGTGATCTCGTCCTGCGCCCATCCCGGTCGCATGACGCTCACTTCCGTTTGGCATGCGAACTGGCCACTCGCTGCCGGACTGTTGTCCTGATGGCTCTTGAATAGATCTTGGTCGCCGACAGTCTGCAGCTCTTCGTACATCACACGAATTGTCTTGAAGCGTTTCTCGACAACATCTTTTACCTCATCCCTGTAACAGAACCGATTCATTTATAAAGTTCTGGAATCATGAGTGCTCATCAGCAATCAGTCTTACATTGGGTAGTCATTGGTAAGAATGCAATAGTTGTTTCCTGACAGTGAGCACTCTGGCATCGAGCCATCTGATAGCGGGCGGTCAGGTCGCGGAACAGTGACCGGCGAACCGAGTTGGCGATCGCGTTTTTCAAGTTCGTTTCTGTCTGGATGTCGGTCCCTAGCGGTAGAACGAGTTCTACTTCGAGTACTCGGTGACTGGAGGCGAGCTGATGCGCGACGAGGTGGTGGGAACGATGGCACAAAACCATTCAGGTTGCCGTTACTATTTCTGTTTGCATTGTTACCTAGGCCGCTTCCGTTTCCATTTCCGTTTCCATTTCCGTTTCCGTTTCCGTTTCCATTGCCATTGCCATTGCCATTGCCATTGCCATTACCATTGCCATTACCATTGCCATTACCATTAGCAGCTGGTCGTCTCTGTTGAGCTGATTTCGTTCCTATAGCAGGTGGCCGTCGAACCCTTTGAGCTTGTTTCGTATCGACACTTTCTGCTTGTGTCCGCAATTGAGGTTGAGGAAACCGAGATGCTGGACGACGGCGACCTTTCACCGACGGTCCCTTTTCTTGCGGTTCAACTTGTTGCTGTTCTTCAGGTGGCCGCGGCCGCGAGGCTGGACGACGAGTGGGACGAGCATCAATGGGCGGCCTCTTGGCTGGCGGTCCAGTTTCGATCTCTTCATCAGGAGGAGGACGTACTGGACGGTTCGGTCTTGTTGGTCGAGGCCGCGGTGAAGGTTTTTTCACTGGTGCTTCGGTTTCTTCATCTTCTTCTGGTCCCTGAGTTGGTCGTGGACGTGGTTGCGGTCTGGGAGGAAGCCGCGTAGGTCGTGGACGAGGGGTTGGTCGCTTGGCAGCTTCTTCCAATTCCTCTTGTTCTTCTTCTTGGGTTGGTGGTCTCGCTTTTGATGGTGACGGCCGCTTAACTGGTGCTTCAGTTTGTTGGTCTGGTGATGGTCGAGGTGAGGGTCGAGGTCGTGGTCGTGGTGCTGGGCGCGGGCTAGGAGATGGTCCCTTTCCTGGACGCTGTTGCTCGATTTCCTGTCCTTGTTCCTCTTGTTCCTGTTCCTGTGTTGGAGGACGTTCGGGGCGTGATGGTCTCGTCGGTCTAGGGCGGGGACGCGGACTTGGTCTCTTGGCTGGTGCTTCTGTCATTTCTTCTTGCTGCTGTGTTGGTTGTGTTGGTCGCGGTCGTGCAGGTTGTTTTCCTTTACTTGCCTCTTCCATTTGTTGTTCTTGTTGCTCCTGTTCTGCTTCTTGAGTGGGTTTTGGTTGAGGTTGAGGTTGAGGTCGGCGGGGAGGTGGTCGGCGACTTGGTCGCGTTGGAGGTCTTTTCGGTTGTGGTCTCGGAGTGGGCCGCTTCCCTGGTACCTCATTCTCTTGTTGCTCTTCTTCCTGCTGTTGTTGTTCCTCTTCCTTCTCAGCTGGTGGAGGCGCTGGAGTGGCGGGAGGTCGGGTTGGTGGTGGTGGACGAGGTCGCGCAGGAGGCCGAGTCGGACGTTTTGGTGGTGGCTCCGTAATTTCTTGTTGGTCTTCTTCTTGCTGTTCCTGCTGTTTCTGTTGCTCTATTATTTGCTCCTCGTCTTCCTCTTCTGCCACTTTTTGCTGTTGCAGTTCTTCCTCCTGTTGTTGTTGTCGATCCAGTACTCTGGTCTTTGTCGGTTCGCGAATGCGCGCTTCCGGTCGTCTTTGCCGGTCGCGTCTTCGCGGCTTTTCCGTTGTCGTTTCAGTGGCTGCATCGGTCAGCTCGCTCACTGTTGTCATTCGTGTCAGGTCTGTAGGAAACAGAGTTTCAGTTTCTTCCGTTTCTCCAGTCGTCTCTGCTTCTCTTGTTGTTGAAATTGTTGTCAAAGAAGTGGTGAAAGTTGACTCAGCTTCTGCATCCAACTCGGACGTAAGATCAGTGAAATCGGTTGTTGGAGGTTGTTGAGTAGTTCTTTCAAATGGCCGCCGCGCTCGCTGAGGTACACTCGGCCTTCTGGCCGTCACATTCCTTTGACCATTTGGTGGAATGTTGGTGGTTGTGAACCCGAAATCATTGACTGCATCGTCGTAGTCGACTTCAGGAGTCACATCCGGTCCATTGCCATTTCGTTGTCTGGACTGCAGGCGCGCGCTTTGTGCCCCGTTATCCAATCTTTGTGGGCCACTAGGATGAGCTTCTTCACTGGGACTGGAATCATAATCATTTGGCACGAGTGGTCTGACAGTGGGATCCGTTGCTTCGCCGATGTACTCTGCAAGAAGAGAGATCGAGTTTTGTTGTGTGTTCCGGTCACTGAGTTTCAGTCCTAGTGAAATGAGGGAAATGAGGGGTGAGAGGAGACAAAGGAGCGTAAAACGTGTGAAATTGATATCGTTTTGCACACCGTTCCACCATTGTTGCCACCACTGCTGGTTATCGGAGTTGGGCTCGTTGAACTGGGTCCTCGATGCTACGTTCCGCTTGACGATCGCGCGACTCTCAAAGTTGCTCGAATTGTCGATCAGATGCACACTCGAAATGCATGCCAAACAAACAGTGACTGTCAAATGAATCTGTCAAAGAGTGCTCATTGATGAAGTCGCACAAGAACGGTTTGACAATTTTGAGTCTTAAGGATAATCAACACGGCGAACTTACCTTTGACATATCCATTTGATGGAGAAACAATCACAATAATGTATGCAAAAGTCGTCGAACAAACATTTAATATCTAAACACAAGGAACATTGTTGAGTATGAATTCGATTCCACTCCTTCATTCATTCGCTACTCTCACGAATTAGTCAGCCACCGAATGATGCCTTTCGAATACAGTTCGATTCGCAACAACAAATCTAAAATGAAAATCGTCCAACTCACTTAACCATTACGGTAGACTCACGCATCTTTTCACACTCGGCGAGCTCTTCTTGCGTCTCTCACACGGACGTTTCTGAAAGTGTTTAGTTACCTGCACGAAAGTAAAACCGATTAATGGAAACCACTTTCGAGAAGCAGATTATTTTAAACGTACCTGATTTGAGGTCGGAGGTCGGCAAATTATAGAAGAAGAAGTAAAGTTAGGTCGGTCGACTCGATTCTACCTTCTCAGGCAATCCACTCAGACAGAGCCTATTTCCAAAGGCACGGCCTCTACGGCACGGGAGAGGCGTCTTCACTCGGCCACCACTCTCATCGTCGTCAATTTTATTCAAACAACAGTGCAATTCCTCGAAACTATGCCACGCTTGCAGACAGACTTTCGTTTGTTTTATGTATGAGTCCAAAGAAGTTTTATGTTATGCAAACGATTATTTCGCTAGAAGGAAACCACTTCTTGCTTTCTTTCAGTTTAATAAAGGCATACCCGAGAGACATGTGCAAGAGGAGCAGATGTCAGGTACCTGAATTTCGTCTTGGTTTGCCGTTTATCAATTAGCATGTCATGACAATTGCCACACAAATTAGTTTCACGAAATGATCATCTCGGTGTCTCTGTTCGGCGCTAATTTGAGTCTCAAATGAATGCACGACATTCAACATTTGACACGTTTTGTCCTCTGTTGTGTGTTTCGCTCTCACAATTGTTGGACGCGTGATTTCGTGCTACTTGATGAGATGAGATTCGCCTGTTTTAATCCTTATTACGTACAAGCGTTAATAATTTTTAATGAGCTCGATGAATACGTTGCCTTGATTAGAATTCACATCGGCTCATGTGTGCTTCTTGCAGCTTGCTGGTCAAGGCTCGATGTAAGTCGTGATCGTGATGCGATAATGATGATGAGACGACGATTGTGATAAAAAGCGTCGTGAGAGAAAATAGCAGTGAGTCGAGTCGCTCGAAGAACAACAACATGATTGCATCATTGAGCGATTCATTACAACTGCAACCGGTATCTTGTCTCTTCTTCTTGTGCGCCAATCGGGACAATGGCATCGCATCGCCATTAGGCCAAGGATCCGATTAAGCAATCGGTTCGCGATGAGTCTGTAATGGCAAGCGGTGAGCTAACGATCAGTAAATAGAAAGAGTGAAAGTGAGAACTACGGACGGGATAGCAGTGAGGTCCGAAAGTATATTCTTTCTCCTTTTTTGTTCACATAACTGATTTCGTTTTGTTCGCCTTGCTCGTGCAAATACATTGCAAATACATTCGATGCATTCGATATTGTTGTTGTAGTTATTTCACGGAAATTCCGTTTCCAATCACGTCGTTTGCGAGAACAATAAACGTGAAGCATACCCGAAGGTGAAGCTGTTCAGGGGTGAACGGTTATGAATGGTGAATAGTGAATGACATGCTGTTGTGTATATATTTCTTTCGGTATATTTTTCACAAGCCATATTTCACTATTTACGACGTTGATATTCAGTTCATATTGGCACTGCAATAAATCACGGTTCAAGCAAATGATACGAATCGACATAAAATTTGCGAGTTTGTGAGCTAACTTGTGGGATGAACTGATGATGAGTTGAGAGCCAGGAAGAAAAATGAAAAAAGAACATTCTCGTTAGTATTGTTAGCGAAGATTTAGATTTATGGTCGAGTGGCCAACAGCCAAGATCATGTGATCGTGAGGCCCAGGTGAGATGAGTCTGATGGCTTCTACCTGCACACTTTCGCCCACATTCAGGTTTCGACACGAATAACAATATTATACGCGCTATTTCAGCCGGAATTCGTAAAACCTTTTTGACATGGTTGCTGTTTTTTGGAGATTATCGCACTAGATTACGACGATGGTGTGTGCTTGACGAGGAGGAGAGAAAGAGAAATGCACAGGAAATTAGAGTAAAGCCATCGAATTGCTCGTCATTAATCTTTCATAGGGCATCCGAATTTTTGTGTCTGTTCTCGAAATTACATATGTTGTACAGATTATGGACGAGTTGTTAACAACGGTTAATTGAGCAATTGTGAAGCACACGATTGTACGCACCAATTCAGAGTTGAACTCGAATTCCATTCAGACAACTTGATTTCTTGTTCTTTTCTGATCTCTTGTTCTCTATTCGCCTGATAAGATTCGATTCTTTGATTTACAAGGGACGCTATCGCAGGATGTGGTTATTTGTGGAACACATTCGCTCAGACCCCATGCAACTAGAAATATGAATTCGCAGAGCGATCAAATTCTGCGTTTGTGCTGGTATTGAAATATCACCAAGTGAATTGAGATCCGAATTCGCGATTCGTTTTTAACCATCAAGCAGGTTCAGTTGGTTTTGACTTGCGAAATCAAACTTTTGATGAATTGGCAACGCTGTTCAGCGCATTATTCTATCTTTATCAAACGCTATGCATCAGTTGCATAACGTACTCATTCATTGTATGATGCATTTTCATTTTCATTTCCACCTTCCAATTGCAATTTTATTTCGCCTGACCAAGTGGCTTATTATTATTGAGTTATTATTACCCAAGCAAATCAACGAGCGCGCTGTTTATTTGACAACAGAATTCTTTGTTAAGCGATTACTGTTTTTTTTAATGCAATCCAGCGATATTATTCCGTGTTGCTTGTTTTCTGGACAACCACCACCACAGCACCACCTTTTCACTACTGTTAATTGCATTTCTCTCTTGTGTAGTCTCTCAATTTGGGACTCCCAAATTGCTACGCCTCTCATCCAGGTTTGCACTTGATCACATCTAACGGGCTGCGGGCTGCACTTCGCATTTTCATTGTGCGCCAGGCAAATGAGAATGAGTTTTGCTCATAGAACTAACGAACAACGTCGTTAATCGCTCGTAACGCATGATGATGGAGATTTCGATTTCATCTTCTACCTGTGATTATCGATTTTCATATCGGAGACGAGAGACTGCTGTGGTTAAGTTCCGTTAACATTTCATTTCATTTATGTGTCTGGCACACTTTTCTGTGTGCGATTCTCTCTGCTCGTAACTCGAGGCAGGACAACAAAGCTTCATTATATGGAAATGCACCACAAACCACTATCGGAACTGATTGCCCTCATCTACTTGGCACCGTCTTCATGTCCAGCATGATGGCCACATGCTCAAAACTAGTTCCGAGAAATTAACTGGCTTGCCAAGCGATACTTAAAATTGTATTTGAAATCAGAATCGAAATTGAAAATCAGTACTGATGATGAAATTTCGTAAACAAATTTGTCGGTTAATGTAACGGAAAGGTGCTGAAGAGGCGCAATTGAAGAAGTCGTGGTCGTGCACTTGATAATGTCATGGAACGCGGTTTCACGACTCTTGTCTTAATGCTTTTGAAAAATCGCTTCATTCTGCATTTGAGAAACATTAAATGTGAGCACGACGGATTAAGGCGATGCAAATCCTGTTACATTGAATCTATGAAAAATGGACTGTTTGAGGATTATAATTGTATGCGAATTGCGTTTGGTTTCTGTGTGTGGTTTGTCATGAATGTGTTCTTCTCGGCCTTCTCTCATTGTCGATGCAGTGAAAGTGTCTTGACTCAAAAATGTGAGTGGCGACTTTTTGAACTCGGAAAATTAGTGCTTATTAGTCTCAACAGTGAAGAGTCAAATTGAATAACATGAATGAGCTTTTCGCATTTCCCCAATTGTCCTAGGAACATTTTCTTTTGCATTTCTCTCCAATTCTATTTCATTTAGTTTCGAGTAATTACCTGTTTGTAATGATCGAGAGTCAACTCGCAAAGAGCCTTCATTAAGTCTTCATTAGTCAAGCAGAACAATGAAATGGGTCATTTGGAGTCCATTTATTTCGCGAATTTCGTAAGACATTCGACCAGCAACTGACGATATGCCACTTTCCGCCACTGACCATCAGGTGGAAAGTCTAAGAGTTAGCTAGCAATTCATGTTTTTTTTTCAGGAATGAGTTCGATAGAATGATCACTCCAGCAAGCGACTCAATTGTCGGAAGTGACAGAAATTGAAAATTTTCATCTCAGATTGACTTGAGAGATATGCGGCGAGAGGGGAGGGCGGAAAACAAGAAACCGAAACAATTCAATTCAATCACTAACATCATAATGGCGGTGTAGAGCACATCATAATCTCGTTGAAATCAAGACTTGTGTAAAGTGCACGTATGTCTTTTATTGCCGAAAGAGAAATGTAAGCCAGACAAGGTAGAAAAAGAAAGTTCGTGTTTCTAATCGCGTACGAGTTTCGTTGCACGTTTCGTGATCATCTCATTGCCGGAGAGCGATGTTTATCATCTCGGTAAATGGTGGCCTGACATTCGGTTAATGGTGCGAGCGAAGAGTAACGGTGCTGGCCTGTTAGTCTCACAGGTGAAAGGCCCATCAATTCTGGGCTCGTCGGTGGAAGTTCTCTCAACAAAAGCAAGTTGTTGTTTCCGGAGAGCAGAGAGAAATGCCAACAACGTGCGTCCATTTGTTTATCAGAGAACGGAATAGAGAGAGAAAAGGAATAAGTTTGTCTGATACACCACATTTATGAATGAATGATTGTGCGATAGACGAGACGCCGTTGGCATGCCGATAAAACAATCGATATGACATAAATGCGCGCATACCGTTACTGGTGATGCATCGCGTGCATGACGCCACTACTAATTATCTTGTTAACACAGAAACTAAATGTTTGTAATGCCATTCGTGGCTATGACACATGATTTATTTGACACAAAAGGTTTGACGAATAATTACATATGTATTTTCCGGCTAACACTCGTTTCCTTATATTTACTGATATCCAAAATGACCAACCGAAGCCATCAATACGCGGCAATAATTTGAAAATATCTTCATATGCAAATGAATGACTCGATATTCTATTTCACTAGCACTTGAATATCATCTTAACTGACGAATCGCATTCTTGCCATCGGGGCGACCGTCGTCATCTGCGACCGATTCAACGGGCACAAATTGTGCCGCACAATGAGTGGTATCTAAGAGACAAGGTTGAACACTCAATAATCTAGGGGATAGAAAATCGGCAAACACCTTCGAAAGCAAATTGTCAGGTGATGGTGATGATGAGTGACCCACAAACCTATTGAGGAACAGACTGTCTAATTGCATAAAGAAACGCTGCCAACCGTCGCTGTGTGCTCAACTAAAAGCTGAAACACTAAAGATAATAAGAGAATTCAATTAGCTGCAATCACTTTTGAAGTTTACGAAGACAACTTGAGTTAATTTTGGTCACGATTTCGCGTCTCCAGGAAAGAGAATCAAATCGAATCGTCTCTGCCACTCTGTCAAGCTGAGAATTTGGATGCCGTTGCAAACTCTTAAGAGATCAAAGTTCTGCAGAAGCAAACTGTAGTTGAGGTTCATCGGGCACTTGGCTGGTTGTTTGTTTGTTTTATTCATCGAGAATCGAGAGCAAATGAGTGAGGTATTGTCTCGATAGCATTACGTAGACATTCACACACAAAGCTAGTGTCAGTCATTATTTACATCGCCAATTTCGAGAAGTGTGCCATTACCGGTGGATGAAATGAAACCGAGTTTGTTTGTTGCTCGACATAAAAACACAACAATTAACTCTGCTTATCCGAATCGTTCACATAGCATCAGTTTGGTGCTCATTAAAAATTGATGACTTCGTTAGCGGAATTTGGTCTAATGACGATCTATAGCCGGAAAATTGCCCGTTTCTGATGACTCTGTTACATACTCTCGCTTTTGTCGGCAACGATACATAGTTGCATGAAAATCGCACTTCTTATGTTGCGCTAGCGTTGGTTGCCGAGGTCGGATAGTTCGCAACAATGGACTATCGAGGGACTTTGCCCCCGCTTCTGCACTCTCACTCATTCACCTTCGTTTGACCATCCTGTGCTTCGTATTCATTCTTCCATCGGAGCTCGTTGCATGACTTCAAAATTGCACGATTTCGAATCTAAAAATATTACCTAAATAAATTGAAAGATGAGCGTTTCGTTTGTTCAATGACTGCAATTTGTTTAATTTACTTAAACGATGACATAAGAAATTACAGAGGCAGACGGATCGCCATCCTTGAATCACATTTTCGCAGTTATAAGGGTGCTCGAAGATGAATTCGAAGGCAACACAATGCATCATCGACACGATTATTAATGGTGATGAGAAATTCTTCCAAATTTTACTTCTTGTGAGCCGAGCAACTCTACGGGGAATTCGCCGTCGTTATGCAATACGCAATTAAATCAATCACTAATGATAATCAGAAGATTAATTTCAATGCTGTGGCTAAGTGAAAATTATGCTGCTGGTAGATGAGAGATGGTCAGCCTCGGAATTGGTGAAATCGTATTGAATCTAACTTGCTGTGTTGATCACAAATTTAGTGGATGAACAGTGAAACTTGAATCGAATTAAATTATCTTTGTGTGAAGATAGGGAGGTGAGAAATCAAATCGTTTGTGGCTCATGATAAGTCACTTTTCGAAAAAAAAACAACGAGAGAGACCTTTACGCGTATCAGAGAGGAGAGGAATGGAATGGAATGTCAAATATAATTAGGTCAAACGTGATCTTATATCTTCTTTTGCATTTAGTATAATTGAAATCGAATTTTTGCTTCTCCTTCCCTTGTATTCACTCACATATCATAGTCCATGGCATTCTGAATCGCACAACGAATCGAGGATGAATTACTTGAAAAAAAAGTTAATTAATAGTTTCGTCGATTTCGGGAAATGTTGGCGCAGTGTTGTTATCGAGCGTATCTCCATCTTGATCTCCTGCGGTTCGTCAACGGGTTTCCCACAGTGATTTAGTACCACTTTGGCTTGATAGAAATCAGACACCCAGATTGAGGGAAACCAGAAAACAACGCAGAACAAGCAGATTACTGGTGAAAGAGGTTCAAGTGGTGAAGTTCTGAAGTTGCTTCGCTCTCTCAGGAGAGACAGCAAAATGAATTGAATGCAACGGCGGAGAAAGAAAGAAAACAGGATAGAAAAAGGTGCGAAAAGGAAACTTTTACTCAGCTATTCGTCGGACAACTATAATATAGTAGACCAAGTGAATTGGCCATGCGAGAAATAGAAGAATGAGTCGCTCTATTAATGAAACATTTCCTCAGTTCATCTGGCCGACATCTTCATCAATTAAGGCACATATTCGTGCACTGTATTTTCGATGCTTGTGTCTAATTTTTGCCACGCAATTCTTCCACGTGCAAAGAATCGTTGCTATGAAAGTGACTATGATGACCCATTTATAATGTGACTGGAACGCAAAATATTTTGCGCAATATTGCTGCGTTTTGCCT